>LR738549.1:475000-562500 GCA_902685375.1 Neostethus bicornis
GTGTGTGTGTGTGTGTGTGTGTAGATCATATGGGATCATTTATCCCATCAAATGAAACTACTCAAAATTATTCATACACTCATCATTATCTTTGTTTGGAAGAGTTTTAAACTTCAACAACACCAGGAAAATGTGTTCAAATCTCATTGTGATCCAAATAAAACAGATTTTAATTAGAAATAAATATGTTTATGGAAACCAATTTATTTAAAGCCACATAGAGACTCCTGTTTGTTTACTCGTTCTCCGTCCATGCTTCATCTCACTGGCTGTTTAGTAAATAAAGACAGAAATTTATTTTGTTTTGATATCAGATTTTATTACTTTGGCTTTACATTGAGATCAAAATAAACCTTCCAAACTGTCTCGATGAGACACATGGAGTGTTTATTCGTTACAATAATTCTTAGAATGAAACAATATTTATGTTGTAAAACATCTCACTGAGAATCAGAATCTACTTTAATGATCCCACACATGGAAATCTGTGTGTCACAGCAACAACTTCCTATCTGCTAAGTGAGTCGTTGTAGAGCCCGATCACGTACAGAAAGAAAGACCTCCGGTAACGAGATGTTCTCGAGCGGAGCTGTCTGAGCCTCTTGGAGAAGGAGCTCCGCTGTTCGTCCAGGAGTGGGTAGAGAGGATGGTCAGGGTTATCCATGATGGTAGAGAGGATGGTCAGGGTTATCCATGATGGTAGAGAGGATGGTCAGGGTTATTCGTGATGGTAGAGAGGATGGTCAGGGTTATCCATGATGGTAGAGAGGATGGTCATGGTTATCCATGATGGTAGAGAGGATGGTCAGGGTTATCCATGATGGTAGAGAGGATGGTCAGGGTTATCCATGATGGTAGAGAGGATGGTCAGGGTTATCCATGATGGTAGAGAGGATGGTCAGGGTTATCCGTGATGGTAGAGAGGATGGTCAGGGTTATCCATGATGGTAGAGAGGATGGTCAGGGTTATCCATGACGGTAGAGAGGATGGTCAGGGTTATCCATGATGGTAGAGAGGATGGTCAGGGTTATCCATGATGGTAGAGAGGATGGTCAGGGTTATCCATGATGGTAGAGAGGATGGTCAGGGTTATCCATGATGGTAGAGAGGATGGTCAGGGTTATCCATGATGGTAGAGAGGATGGTGAGGGTTATCCATGATGGTAGAGAGGATGGTCAGGGTTATCCATGATGGTAGAGAGGATGGTCAAGGTTATCCATGATGGTAGAGGATGGTCAGGGTTATCCATGATGGTAGAGAGGATGGTCAGGGTTATCCATGACGGTAGAGAGGATGGTCAGGGTTATCCATGATGGTAGAGAGGATGGTCAGGGTTATTCGTGATGGTAGAGAGGATGGTGAGGGTTATCCATGATGGTAGAGAGGATGGTCAGGGTTATCCATGATGGTAGAGAGGATGGTCAGGGTTATCCATGATGGTAGAGAGGATGGTCAGGGTTATCCATGATGGTAGAGAGGATGGTCAGGGTTATCCATGATGGTAGAGAGGATGGTCAGGGTTATCCATGACGGTAGAGAGGATGGTCAGGGTTATCCATGATGGTAGAGAGGATGGTCAGGGTTATCCATGATGGTAGAGAGGATGGTCAGGGTTATCCATGATGGTAGAGGATGGTCATGATTGTCCATGATGGATAAAAGTTTGTTCAGTGACCTCCTCTCTACCATTGCCTCAAGTGAGTCCTGTTTGCTGCCAATGACAAAGCCAGCCAGTCTGATTAGTTTATTCAGTCTGTTGGTGTCACTGGCTGCGATGCTGCTCACCCAGCAGATGACAGAGAAGAACAAGGAGCTGACCACCACAGACTGATAGAAGGTCTCCAGGATCTTACAGCACACATTGAAGGACCTCAGTTTCCTTAGAAATTAAGTCGGCTGCAGGTCTTCTTGTACACAGCAGTACTGTTGCTCCTCCAGCTCAGTCTACAGTCGATGGTCACTCCAAGGTATTTGTACTCCTCAACCACCTTCACATCTCTACCCAGCATGCAGAGCGGCTGCAAAGCAGTCCTCCTCTTCCGGAAGTCAATCATCATCTCCCTGGTCTTGTCCACATTGAGGAGCAGGTGATTCTCTCCTGCCCACTCCACAAATCCGTCCACCACCCTCCTGTACTCCTCCTCCTGCCCACCACTTATACACCCTACAACTGCTGAGTCATCAGAGAATTTCTGTAGGTGGCATGAATCGGAGTTGTGCTGGAAGTCTGAGGTGTACAATGTGAAGAGGAATGGAGAGAGCACCGTGCCCTGTGGGGCTCCCACACTACTTAAAACCACATCAGACCGGACTTTGCCCAGCCGGACGAACTGTGGCCTGTCCGTCAGAAAATCAGTGATCCAGGAGACGGCGGACGCACCAGCACCCATCAGCCGCAGCTTATCACCCAGTAATGAGGGCTGGATGGTGTTAAAGGCAGCAGCTGGATGACAGCGTCGTCAACACCCAGGCGTGGCTGGTAGGCAAACTGCAGGGGGTCCAGAGAGGAATTCACCAGCGGTCTCATGTGGGCTAACACCAGCCTCTCCAGCACTTTCATCACATGAGATGTGAGGGCAACTGGACGGAAATCCTTGAGGTGAGATGAAGATGGTTTCTTGGGTACAGGGCACGATGTCTTCCAGAGAAGCGGAACCCTCTCCAGCCTGAGGCTCAGGTTGAAGAGGTGCTGGAGAATCCCACACAGCTGGAGCGCACAGGTCCTCAGGGTATGGGGGTTGATGCCATCCGGGCCGGCTACTTTGTGCTGGTTTAGCTTCTCCAGCTGTTTCTTCACCTGAAAGGTGGTCACAGTCAAACGGTTGGGTGGGGGGGGTTCAGGCACTAGTCCATTGAATGGCTGAGAAGGAGCAGACGCTGGTAGCAGGTGTGGTGGAGGTAGGGAAGAAGAGGTAGAGGCATTTGTAGAGCTAAACCTGTTGAAGAAGGTATTAAAGTCATTAGCTCTATGTTTGCCACCCCTAGTGGGTCTGCTTCTTCCCCCATATCCAGTGATCTTTTTCATTCCGGACCACACCGCCCTCATGTTGTCCTGCTGTAGTTTGGATTCCAGCTTCCTCCTGTATGCATCTTTTCCCTTCCTCAGCTGGTCTCGGAGTTGATGCTGCACCATCTTCTGCTCCTCCCGGTCTCCAGACCTGAAGGCTGCTTTCTTCCGGTTAAGGAGCGTCTTCAGGTCACAGGTGATCCAGGGTTTGTTGTTGGGGAAGCATCGAACAATCCGGGTGGGACAGACAGACTCCTCACAGAACTTAATGTATTCTGTAATGCAGTCTGTCATGCCATCAATGTCTTCCCCGTGAGGTGTGCAGAGTGCATCCCAGTCCGTGGATCCGAGACAGTCCTGTAGAGCCCGCTCTGTTTCCGGAGCCCACTTCCTGACAGTCTTTTTGGACACGGGTTTTTGTGTGTTAATTAGCGTCGTTAGCTCCTCGGTCTTATTAGCCAGTGAGCGCACATTTCCCATTATAACTGCAGGCACAGCAGGCTTGAATCTCCTCCTGTTCATTTTAACGTGGGCCCCGGCTCTGCAACCGCGACGTCTTTTCCGGATCTCTCTTGGAATTACATGCCGGGCTCCATGAAGCAGGCTAGGTTTACTCGGAGCTAACAGTTGGTCGCGAGTGTAAACAATAGCCATACTTCTAGTATAAAAAAAATAAAGATTTAGTTTTTAAAGAAAACATTCAAAGAAAACATAACGACTGGATGACAGTTAGCAAAAGACGAGAAGCTGCTGTAACAGGCGTCCGTACACGGCGCCATCTTGGAAAAAAAAAAAAAGATGAAGAAAGATGAAAAAAAAAAGAGAAGATGCCTGAAGGATGGAGAAGTGTACTGGTTCCCATGGAGACGTGAACCACACAATGAAGGTGTGACAAAGAGGAGTCAAAGCTAGACGTACGGACAGGGAGGAGATGGAGTAAGAGCTGAAGAGGTGGAGGTTGGTCATGGAATGGAGGACAGCTGTAGAGAGAAAGAGAACACGTGTTTGAAAGAGAGGAGACATGGAGGAGGACTTCAGGATGAATGGAGACAAAAGAGGTGAAGAAGTGAGTCCAGGCAGATGGAAAAAAGAAAGGTAAATGGACAGACACACACACACACACACCTTATCCTCCTTCAGAGAGAGGTGTGTATCAGATTCCTGATGGATCGGAGTAGAGCCGTTGCTGTTCTTGGTTGAAAGAGGCCAGATGGGATGGTTCGGGGATCTGGTGAGGATGCCTCCCTCGCTGGTCCCAGAGGCATACCCTGGAGCTGGTGTTCCCTGTCTCACAGCAGGACAGGGAACACCTTGAGTGTGAGCTGGAGGAGGGTGGGAGAAGCCTGGGTTTCCCCCCGCGGCCCGGCCTCGGGATGAGCGGAAGATGATGGAACAGAATAGAAGAGACATACAGGCAGAGGTACTGGTTCCCAGCAGCATGTGTGGACCATGCTGTTGGGTGGCCTTCCCAGAGTTTGTCTCCTTGCAGAAACACACACACACACACACACACACACACACACACACACACACACACACACACACACACACACACACACGCACATACATACATTCATTCATTCTGAAGAACCTCAGAAACATTTAATGACCCAATAAAAACATTAAAAACCAGGACATTCTGACCTTTCCCTACGACCAGTTCATGACCTGGTTAAACATCATGAACTTTAGAAATCTTTAAGTTTTAGAAAAGCTGATAAAATATAAACATCTGTATATTCTCCAGACCTGACTGTGACTGGTTTTCAGTCTCTAATGTTCTGCTAATGGTTTTAATCACACATGAGATGATTAGATAATTAACCAGCTGAAAATGTGACTCTTTCTAACAAACAGTCTGATGAGCGTTCTGCTGAGCGTGCAGGTTCAGCAGGTCACACCACCATGCCGTCTCCATGGAAACCATGCAGCAGGTTGCCGACAAATAAATATTAAAAGTCTTTTTCTTTTTTTTTTTTAGAACCAAATTAAATTCAAATTACTGATTGTACTAAAACGTTCCGTTATCTCCATCTTACACGGCAGGTGCAGGGGTCTCTGTCTGAAGGAGCTGTCTCATACAGGAGATGGGAGGGGTCGTTACGGATCCCCCCTGACCTACCGAATACACTGGTTCCAAATAACAGTCCAGGATGGAGCTAGTCCTCCTGAGCAGCTTGTCACTGTCACCAGCAGCACGTTGGATGGAAAGCTCGTTAGCGGTATCTCCCTCGGTCTCTTCTGGAGGAGGAGCCGCTTCGCTCCTTCTGAGCAGTCTGGTTTAAAACCAGGTATCTTTAGACATCTTTCAAACTCAAGTTCCAGGATGTTCTGGAGGGTCAGAGTGGACTTTTTTCAAAACTACCATTTTCTTTGCCCTGCTGGCTGTGATGTGAAGATGACTGAGTTCACACCAGTCAACCAAGTCCTGGACCACCTTCCTGTAGTCTGAGTCCGCTCCTGTCAGCTCCCCTACTTCGTTTCCTTCCGATACACATCCAGCACTTGCGACATCATCAGAGAACTTCGGTATGTTTCAGGTGTTTGAGTCGCAGCAGAATTCTGATGTGAGAAGGAGAGAGGACAGTGTCTCGTTACCATAGTTACGTATATTAGTCCATAGTAATATTATTTTTCTGTTGTACAAGTTATTCAAGTAGCTAACTGGCCAATCAGGGGTTAAAAGCTGCTGTTTAAAGGTTAGTGTGTGGGGTGTGTTTGTGGGTGTGGTCCCTGTAGGTCAGAGGGCACAGGAGGACAGATCATGTAGCAAAGTGTTACAAAACAAACTGGAACCTGCAGCTCTTACATTTACTTATTGGTTTTTAAAAGACTTAAAGTAAATCTTTAAATTCATAAACTTTTTCCTCAGAGTTGATCTACATGATGAACCCGTCTCCATGGCGACATGATGTCTGGCCCCTGAAGCTCTGATGGAGGAAGACCACAGAGAAACATAGAAAAAGGGTTTTTCCACGTTTTTTTATTTTTTCATTAAGGGAAGAAAATCTCTTTATTCCTTAACAGAGAAAATCTTTTTTCATCTCGATGTTTCTGTTCACTGATTGGTGGAAAGGGTTTCATCATCATTTCAGGTCAGAATAAAGGTCTCTTAGCAACATGGCAGCGAGAAAATGAGAAAAAATATGATCTCTGGTTGAAACCAGGATGAAGATGGAAATCATAGTCCAACTATTTTTGGCTTTTACACTGATTTAAAGAATCAAAGTAAGGATGATTTTCTTTTCCATAGAACAATGATGAAGCTGAAAAGGTCTGTTTCTGCTTTCTTCCTCCGTGTTAAAGCAGTGGTGCTGAGTTTATGGAGACTCTGTCAAACAGAGACGTTGTTTCATCTTCTGAGCCACTTATCCCAAGTAGGGTTGCGGGGGTTGGCAGAGCTTGTCGAAAGGCAGGATACATCCCGAACAGGTTGCCAGTCTATTACAGGGCCGCAGACACCCCCCCCGCCCCCCCTCCACACACACACCCATCCACACACACTCATTCCTCGGGGCAATGTCATGGCAGCTAATCAACCCCTCGTGCATGTTTTTGGAGAGTGGGAGGAAACTGGAGAAAACCCACTCATACATAGAAAGAACATGCAAACTCCACACAGAAAGGCCAGTGTTTAAACCCTTCACTAATCTAGGACTCAAATCCCTGACCTTCTTGCTGTGAGGCCACTGTCCAGTCATAAACCAAGACTTTAAGACAGAAATTCATCTGCATCAATGACCAATGTCTTTCGGTAGTACAAGATTTCTTTTTTTTCTGTTCCGTTGTGTTCCGCTTATCTGGGGCCGGGTCGGGGGAGCGACAGCCTCAGATGGGAAACCCACACTTCTCTCAACCCAGCTGTTATAGAGGTTATAGAGGTTTTCCCTGTTCAGATGTGAGAAATAGTCTCTCCAGCGGGTCCGGCGCTTGCCTCTGAGTCTCCTCCTGGTTGGACTTGCCCAAAACACCTCAGTAGCGAGGGAGGCATCCTAAACAGATGCCTGAACCACCCCATCTGGCTTCTCTTGACCAAGAGGAATAATGGCTCTACTCCAAGCTCCTCTTGGATGTCAGAGCTCCTCCTTTCTATTCTCTGAGAGAGACCCCGGCCATCCTGCAGAGGAGGCTCATTTCAGCTGCTTGTATCTGCGATCTTGTTCTTTTGGTCGCCACCCATACTGGTTACCATGGAGAAGGTATGAACATAGATCTTGGTTACCATGGTGAGGGTAGGAACGTAGATCCTGGTCACCATGGTGAGAGTATGAACATAGATACTGGTTACCATGGTGAGGGTAGGAACGTAGATCCTGGTTACCATGGTGAGGGTAGGAACGTAGATCCTGGTTACCATGGTGAGGGTAGGAACATAGATCCTGGTTACCATGGTGAGGGTAGGAACATAGATCCTGGTTACCATGGTGAGGGTAGGAACATAGATCCTGGTCACCATGGTGAGGGTAGGAACGTAGATCTGGTTACCATGGTGAGGGTAGGAACATAGATCCTGGTCACCATGGTGAGGGTAGGAACGTAGATCCTGGTTACCATGGTGAGGGTAGGAACATAGATCCTGGTCACCATGGTGAGGGTAGGAACGTAGATCCCGGTTACCATGGTAAGGGTAGGAATGTAGATCCTGGTTACCATGGTGAGGGTAGGAACGTAGATCCTGGTTACCATGGTGAGGGAAGGAACATAGATCCTGGTTACCATGGTGAGGGTAGGAACGTAGATCCTGGTTACCATGGTGAGGGTAGGAACGTAGATCCTGGTTACCATGGTGAGGGTAGGAACATACACTAGATCCTGGTTACCATGGTGAGGGTAGGAACATAGATCCTGGTTACCATGGTGAGGGTAGGAACATAGAACCTAGTTACCATGGTGAGGGTAGGAACATAGAACCTGGTTACCATGGTGAGGGTAGGAACATCGAACCTAGTTACCATGGTGAGGGTAGGAACGTAGATCCTGGTTACCATGGTGAGGGTAGAAACGCAGATCGACTGGTAAATTGAGACTTTTCCTTTTCGGCTCAGCTCTTTCTTCACCTGGAAGGACCGATGTAGCATCCTAATTACTGCAGACGGTCCTGTAAACTTCCAGAAAAGAAACAAAAAGGTGTGTGAAACTTCTAGAGAGGATAAAACATCTATCGTAGATCTAAATTTCACAAATTTCCCCTGGTGGGATCAATAAAGTATATTCTGATTCTGATTCTGATCTAAATACTGTTCATCGAAACCAAACATTCAGATGAACTACGTTCAGCAGGTCTGAAGATTAAATGTGGCATCTCACAAGGCTCTCACCGTGGATCTATTCTACTTCTTCTAAGCCGCGTTGCTTATTAAAAAGTTACATTTTTGTTGATGAAAACATTAAACAATGATAGTATTGAAGATCAGAGAGAAACTCCACCTGATAGAAAACCTCCTGAGTGGAACCAGAAAAGTCTGGAAAACAAATAGAGAATGTGGAAAAGCTCCTGGATAATGTTTTGCCAGGAAACTGAAAAGTAAACTTGTGAACAAAGACTTCTGGAGCTGAAACTTTTCAGGCATGGTGACTTCTGCTCTGAGGGCTTTGTCTGTGATAAGAAGGATTTTAAATGATACCATGGACCTCACAGGAAGCCCACGCATAAGCCAAGTCAGGAAACAACTAATCTCTCTTGGCTGCAAAACTTTGGGTCAGATTTTTGGATTTTGGTGGGATTATTTTGACTCCCACTTTTGCAGAGGTTTGTTTCAGACTGATGGAAATCTGGACGGACCCTCAGAAAACATGCAGATACACAGATGGCTGGACAGCCATGTACAGAGGTATAAATCAGTTTTTAGTCCAGTAGCAGCACCTGGAAGACGTTATTTAAACACGGTCCAACAATAAAGTAAAACCATTCGATCACAGTGACTTTATGCTTATGTTTTATGTACGCTGAGTTTTTTCTTAAAGCTGCTTCCACACTGGAAACAAGATGATTGCTCCTAATGTCAGTTTGATATTAGTTTATTTTCAAATATTTCATGTTTTAGAAATAAAAACGATAAAATTCTTCACCACTCTCCATCTACCTCCTGCAAGACGAAGCTCGGGACCTATAACTCTACTATATTCTCCATCCTGTTCTGTAGCTCGGAGACGTGACCCCTGGACAAGACTCTGACACCCAGAATCAATGGCTTTGACAGCAGGGCTCTCTGAACCATCGAAAACATCAGGTGGCCCCAGTGAGCCTCTAACCAGGCGCTCAGAGCCCGTATGTGTCAGTACAAGGCATCTTGCCTGGTTGCACTATGCAGCACTTGCTGGTTCAACCGCGTCCTCCGCCTGCCTACCGACCATCCTACAAGAGCAATCCTTTAATTCAATTTGTAGGTTACAGGCTGGAAAAGACCCCGAGGTAAGCCCTGCTCGATGCAGGCATGAGCAACCTCTAACAACTCAGAGTCACCATCACAGGAAGCAGAACAGATGGACTAAGATCCCCAACACTAGAAAAACTTGGTTCATCTGGACGGCTCAGCACACGGAGACGGGACTTTGATTGAGTGATAATAGCCCTGTGAACTGAAACTGGTCCCCCAAAGAGAGCATTGATTCTGGGTTCAGAATGTTCCTCATTGGACCAGAGTGTGAGAATGGTTTTAACCAGTTCTCAGTTTCCTTTTATCAGATTAAAAATAATTTCCAAATGGAAGTTGAAACGTCTCCATCATCGAACACACCGTCCAGAAGACACTTTAAAACCATTTCCATGATGGACCGTGCATCCATGCTGGATGAGTTACACGGATCTGTACTCTGTACCTTTAGTCTGATTGTCACCGTGTTAGTGCATCTCAGAAAAGACCAACGACTTGTAAACAAGCACTCTGCACCAAATCAACTGCAGACTCTGTTTTCTCACCATTCATTGTCCCTGTGAAATAAATACGTTTAAAAATGATACATTTGTTTTTTAACACGTTACTCATTTCTTTCGTCACTGGTTTGAAACTAAATAAATACCATTGGTCCACAGCCTGTCAATCAGTCCAACTTCCTGGTTTTGCTAAGGAGTGAGTTTCTATTGGCTGGAGACACAAACCCAGAAGAACCAGTACAAGACCATGTCTGTCCAGTACTCACTAAGAATTCTTAGAGTGTCTGTGTGTGAAGCGTCTGTCCACGGCTGCCATGATGCAGTGAATTAAAGTAATAAAACTGGATTAAATGTTTGTGTGATTCTAAACGAATGGAAACCCAAAGTAAAGAGGAGGCTAACGGCACCAGCGAGGGTTCTGGAATGCTGTTTGATTTTCAGCTCTCCTCTGCAGCATGATGTCATTATTATTATTTAGTTTGGTGAGTTAATCTTTCTGAAGGTTCTGCTGGACCTCTCTGACATTTCAAATAATCCCATTCAAACACTGGGAAGAGAAAATAAAACCCTGATCTCTCAGAGGAACGTTGCTTTGTTAGAGCAAATAATGTGTTTGCAGAACCTCGGCGCTTTAAGCACTCTGTCCGCAGGCTGTGTGTGAGCACACAAAGAAGCATTTTACCTCCTGTGTTTCCCAAAGTGATCCTGCTCACAGTTTTTTACCTCCTGTGTTTCCTGCTCATAGTGTTTTACCTCCTGTGTGTCCCAGGTCTGTCTGGCCCATCAGTCTTGTGTTCCTCTGTGTTTCTGGGCGTTCTGTGGCTCCCAGGATGTGGTGATGCAGCCACCAACACACACGCTGCTTTTTGTAATCATGTAATTAAAGTTAAATATGCAACGTGTGAAAAACCAGAGAGAAAAACAGCAGCTAGAGCTCATCTTCATCCTGTCATCACAGGAGATAGTAACGTACACCCTGAGCCTGCCATGTGTGGGATACACACCATGTCTTCTGAAAGACTTATCCCTAATGCCATCATGGGGGGCCAGAGCCTATCCTGATTTCAGGTGAGAGGCAGGATACACCCCGAACAAGTCGTCAGTCTGTTACGGAAACCATCCACACACACTCATTCCTGAGGGCAGTGTGGTAGCAGCCAATAATCCTAACATACGTGTTATTAAAGGGTGGAAGGAAAACCAAGAAAACCAGCACATACATGGAGAACATGCAAACTCCACACAGAAAGACCAGTGTTTCAAGCCTCGCCTCCACTCTGGGACTCAGACTCCCAACCCTCTTGCTGTGAGGCTACTCTGATAACCACTGTGCCGCTACACATTTAAATTTAACCCCAGTGAATTTGATTAATTTTAATCAGATTACTTTTGTTGTTTTTCATGGTTTCAGATTGAAATAAACTCACAGACAAAAGCTTCCAAAATAACAGTCTGTATAAATCTATTCCTCTGGGATTTTTATTCATGACTTAAAATATAATTTTCTATAAAAGTGTAAAATAAAAATGGTTAAATGTTTTATTTTCTGCTGTAAAAGCTCAGAAACAGCTCACAGATGAGGTTTCAGTCTGTTCAGAGTGTTTTATTATGAAGTTCTTCACATGAATAAAAAATGATGCTGTTTGAAGGTCACGTTTCATCCATTTATTTATTTTTAAAACACTTAAACACAAAAGCAGCTAAAAAATTTTGTCTCATAAAAATATAAGTGTTGTCTGAGCCTGTTTTTTTAAATTCACTAGTTTGTTCTGCTCCTGCTTTTTGGAAGCCAATGAGTCTGTAAATGCTGCAATAAGAAGGTAGTGTGTGTAAATCGACTCTCTCCATGATGGACCGGTAGAACATGGAGACCCTCTCCGTGATGGACTGGTAGAACATGGAGACCCTCTCCATGATGGACCGGTAGAACACGGAGACCCTCTCCATGATGGACCGGTAGAACATGGTTGGGACCCCCTCCTGCTGAAGTCCATCACCATCTCCTCTGGTTTTGGCCACGTTCAGATTCAGATGGTTCTACCCACACCACCAGACACCTGTACTCATCCTCCACTCTGTTCTTCACACACACCCAACGCTGTCTGAGTCATCAGTGTACTTCTGAAGATGAGAAGACCCAGAACAGTCTTTAAGTGAGCCGTGTAGGTGGAAAGGGGACAGGACTGGTCCCTGTAGAGCACCAAGGTCAGACACACAGTTCTTCAAATGCTTCAATAAGAAGAGAGTGTGTAAAAGCTTCTTTGTGGTTTATTTGAACTTAAAACTGTTTTTCACACACACACACACACACACACACACACACACACACACACACACACACACACACACACACACACACACACACACACACACACACACACACACACACACACACACACACACACACACACTGAATTCTCCGTGTTTTTATTTCCTAGTTTTATGCTTATTTAATTTTTCCACATGAACAGTGAAATTGTTTTTCATAAAGTTCTAATGACTGAAACATAAAAAAAAACTTCTGCAGAAAAGATGTTTCTTTTATTAATTTTAGGATATACATTCCTACCCTTACCATGGTAACCAGGATCTACATTCCTACCCTCACCATGGTAACCAGGATCTACATTCCTACCCTCACCATGGTAACCAGGATCTACGTTCCTACCCTCACCATGGTAACCAGGATCTACGTTCCTACCCTCACCATAGTAACCAGGATCTACGTTCCTACCCTCACCATGGTAACCAGGATCTATGTTCCTACCCTCACCATGGTAACCAGGCTCTACATTCCTACCTTCACCATGGTAACCATGATCTACGTTCCTACCCTCACCATGACAACCAGGATCTACATTCCTACCCTCACCATGGTAACCAGGATCTACGTTTCTACCCTCACCATGGTAACCAGGATGCTATGTTCCTACCCTCACCATGGTAACCAGGATCTACATTCCTATCCTCACCATGGTAACCAGGATCTACGTTTCTACCCTCACCATGGTAACCAGGATCTACGTTCCTACCCTCACCATGGTAACCAGGATCTACGTTTCTACCCTCACCATGGTAACCAGTGTGAATGGTGACTGAAAGAACACGATCACGGACACAAGCGGCTGAAATGAGCTTCCTCTGCAGGGTGGCTGGACTATATTTCAGAAATGGGGGGGTCGCTCTGTCATCTGGAAGGGGGTCAGAGTAGAGCTGTTGCTCCTCTGGGTCGAGAGAAGCTTGATGGGGTGGCTAAGATACCTGGTAAGGATGCCTCCCGAGCGCCTCACCGGTTAGCTGTTCCGTCCCAGGTAGATGTCTCCCACCTGGACAGGGAACACGTCAGGATGCTGACGTCAGGATGCTTCCTCCCACCCTCTTGGAGAGTGGGAGGAAACCGTAGAAAACCCACACATACACGGGGAGAACAAGCAAACTACACACAGAAAGGACAGTGTTTCAATCCTCGACAAATTTTGACCACATGACAATAAAATACGTCAAACTTTTTGACATTAATGACTGTTTCATCCTCAAACGAACGTCAACCATTCATTAATACTTAACCTTGACTTCTTGTTTCTTCTGCTCAGCCTTGTTTTTCTGTCAAGCAGGTAAATTCAATGGGTTTGACTGCAGCTAAAGTGGAGAATCGATCTGGACTTTTATACAAAAAGACTTTAACACTGAGGGACAAAGGACCTGAGGGAGGTGTGTGTGTGTGTGTAACAGGGAGGTGCCGCTCTGCTTTAATAAAACACTGAAGGATGTTTCTTAAAAGAAAAAACTGTGTAAAAAGAGAAAAAAAAGTACAAAGTAGTTTGACCTTTAACAGAATTATAGATTTCCTTCTGACAAAAACACTTTGTTCATTTTTTAAATCAGCGATCCGTTTCTTCTACGACAAAAAAAATCTCGCACACACACACACACACACACACACACAAACACACACAAACACACACACACACACACACACACACACAAACACACACAAACACACACACACATGTGTACACACAATTACATGCAGGCACGCACGCACACACGTACACGTACAAATACACCAGCTCCTGATGGGTTGTAGTCAGCACCTTGCATGCCGGCTTTCCTCCATCAGGTAGGTGCGTAGGTGTGTGAGGGTGAATGTGAGGTACCATGTAGAGCACATTGGGATACCTGTTGGGTCCAGAAAGTGTAACTACAGTATGTTCCATTTACTTTTACTCCTTATTGTCACACATCCGTTGTGTTTGTCCGATCCTGCCTGTTCGCTGCTCGTCTGGTTTTGTCCAGGTCTGGTGCTTTTGCAGTCATCAGTGTCTCTGGTCTTCCAGCCAGCTCACCTCCTGCATCCCTACTCAATGAACTGCTTAAACTTGGGTTAAGTGCACTCGTGTCCTCCTTCCTCCTAGTGTGTGTCTATGTGTGTGTGTGTGTGTGTGTGTGTGTGTGTGTCTGCTCTACAACCTGGAAAGAGAATTTCTGAATCTGTCAATAAAAATCTCTGAGAGGTTTCCCTGATTGATTTCCACTTCAATCGGTGTCTAATAAAATCAGCAGTAATTGCATCAGAGCTTCATCAGATCGATTGATAAAGATCCAGTAACAACAGAAACACAGTGTGTGTGTGTGTGTGTGTGTGTGTGGTCAGATTGAAAATGAAGAAAGGATGATTTGAGTTTTCTGCAGAGCTTTTACCTTCTAATAGTGAAGTGTGAACCTTCCATTTTCCACCAAAACATTTTAGTTTTAATTTAGTTTATATTTAAATTAAACCTAAAATGCAATTTTTAGACCCCGGCTGCATCGGCTTGTATTTTTTTTGGACACTGCAGTAATGCCGAGAGGGGGGTCCTGGCACGTGGCACTCCAGGATCTCCATACCATTTGGGGAGGTAGCTCCAGCTTTGCTGTCTCGGCACAGACTAAACATGGGGGGCAACAGATATTAGTTACAAGTCCAGAGCCGGGCACTAGGGGTTACTCTCAACGGCAGGAAGAGTTCTATGACTCCATCAACGTTATTAATACTTTACCAATCAGTTATGTTTCACCGCAGTAAAGAAGAAAATGTACAGCCTGTTTAAACCAGACGTGATGAGGGAAGAGGGACAAATGTACACAGGGCAGGCATGTGTCCTGGGCAGGCATGGTAGGATCAGACATGGTGGGGTGGTGCCAGTACACTATGACAACAGACGACCTGACACAGGAGCGAAGGATACCGTGGCCTCATAAATCAAGTCTGCGTAAGCCCAAATCCACGCGTACGCTGGTGTTCCATTGAGTTGTGGCCCATCGAGATGTGAGCATGGGCATCCCATGCATGCCCATGATGGAGGTTAGAGGGGTTAAGGTAGTTGATTAAGGTTAGAGTAATCACAGTTAGGTGTAGTTAAATATTATGTGTCAGTAAAATGACTCACATCTAGACGAGGCCTCAAAACTTGACAGAACAAAAGCTCACATGCAAATCGAATGAATTATGACGGCGTACGCAACAATTTATGACTGCTATACTCAAATTCCAAGATGTGGTGAAAAGAGGAGACTTGTGGACAGAAGGTGAACTGAACTGAGGACAGTGAAATGAAGCATTTAAAATAGTGAAAAAAACAATTAGAAAACACACATAAAGGCATGTCTGTGTAGGACTGTACAGAAGAAAATTGGAGCCCATCATGGAAAAGGTTTAATTACATACTTGCACATAATCATAACATCGTTGTTGTGAAACCACTTCATTCCTGACAGAAAACTTGATGATGTTTATGAGTTTTTCCTGTCAGCATCCAGCTGGAGGGTTGCTGGTTCGATGTTAAACCAGGTGGATGGGAATGTTTAAACATGTGGGGCTGTTATATCTTTATTGTCCTGCACTGACTGTTAGAAGAAGAAACAGAAAATATGGACTATTGACGGCTTTCACTATTTTCTGCTTTTTCTCTTTCTTTATAGACTGAAAACAATGGTCTGGCTGAAGGTCTCTGGATTCTATCAGATCATCCATCAGCCCGGATCAGATGTCTGAATGTTTCATCCTTCCACTTCTTTAAAACTTTATGATCTAATGAAAGTTCTACTCTTTCCTTCGTTCCATGTAGTAAATGTGCAGGATGGTTTGAGGTGGACAGAACGTGTAAGAGAGATGACTTTCATTCCTTCCTGCCAGATGCATTGTGCAGACCGACCTGAGTTGCTGCTCCTCTGCCTTCTCAGCAGCAGGATGTTCCAGATGTTCTGAGTTAGTCTCGAAGGTTGCACCATCATCACTTTTCCAGTCTGCTGTTTGCACTGATGGAGATGAAAGTTTTATCTGTTGCCCCCCCGCCCTGCTTGTTAAATGAATCCCGCAGCAGCGATTACTCGTCTGATTAAAGAAGGAAATTACTGCTTCATCAAGTGGCGTTTATAAATGGCTTCAAAAAACATCAATACTCTGAATAAAGTGCCTGTCGGTGGCTTTTATATGACAAACAACTGCGTTCTGCTGCAATCACACAATCAATACTGTGGGTCATGTGGTCAGTGTGGCATTGATCTGTGGAGGTTTCTTTATGAAACGTCTCTGGAGGAAAGACACGATGAAAACATCCGACACTTTGCCTCGCTGACAACACTAACAACATCCCTTCATCTTCTAAGCAATACCGTAAATTTCTCTGTGATGACACAACACCTTGTGGATCATCTGTGAGCATTTTATTCACAGGACATCTTCACCTCGTTTAACATGAAACCCCAAAACACCCACAATCATACGCCAACGCCCAAACGCCCTGAGAGTTCTCTCTGACTCTGTAAAGTCTGAAACAGTCGTCAGCTTGCTGTCTACTTTCTGTTTGTAAATGGATCCAGCCGTACATGTGCTCTGTGTCGTGTGGGGAATCATGTAAGGTTACACAAAATGAATAACGTCTTTATAAAAATGCTCCAAAATAGGAGCATAAAAGAAAATGCAGTATTTGCCACAGTATCTGATTACCTAACACTACATTTGTAGCTTCAGAAGAATTTTACACTGTGTTGTGCACGTGCACCAGGGACCTGCTCTGAGTCCTTTGCTGTTTGCTATGGTGATGGACAGGCTGACAGACGAGGTCAGACAGGAATCTCCATGGACAATGATGTTTGCAGATGACATTGTGATCTGTAGTGAGAGGACGGAAGAGGTGGAGGAAAAGCTGGAGAGGTGGAGGTTTGCACTAGAAAGAAGAGGAATGAAGATTAGTCAGAGTAAAACAGAGTACATGTGTGTGAATGAGAGGCATCCAAATGGAAAAGTGAGGTTACAGGGAGAAGAGATAAACAAGGTGGAAAATTTTAAGTATCTAGGATCAACAGTCCAGAGCAATGGAGAGTGTGGAAAAGAGGTGAAGAAGCGTGTGCAGGCAGGATGGAACGGGTGGAGGAAAGTATCAGGTGTGATGTGTGACAGAAGAGTTTCAGCTAAAATGAAACGGAAAGTGTACAAAACCGTGGTGAGACCCGCCATGCTGATTGGTCTAGAGACAGTGTGGTGAGAGCGGCCATGCTGATTGGTCTAGAGACTGTGTGGTGAGACCCGCCATGCTGATTGGTCTAGAGACAGTGTGGTGAGAGCAGCCATGCTGATTGGTCTAGAGACAGTGTGGTGAGAGCGGCCATGCTGATTGGTCTAGAGACAGTGTGGTGAGAGCGGCCATGCTGATTGGTCTAGAGACAGTGTGGTGAGAGCGGCCATGCTGATTGGTCTAGAGACAGTGGCACTGAGGAAAAGACAGGAAACAGAGATGTTTGTATCAGAGATGAAGATGCTGAGGATCTCTCTGGGAGTGACCAGGATGGACAGGATCAGAGGAACAGCACATGTTAGAGGTTTTAAAGTCAGAGAGGTCAGACTGAGATGGTTTGGACATGTGCAGAGGAGAGAGAGAGAGAGTACATCAGAAGAAGGATGCTGGGTTTGGAACCACCAGGAAAGAGGACTAGAGGAAGACCAAAGAGGAGGTTCATGGATACAGTGAAGGAAGACATGAAGATAGTTGGTGTGACTGAAGAGGATGCAGGAGATAGGGTTAGATGGAAGAAACTGACTTGATGTGGCGACCCCTGAAGGGAAATGATGAAAGGAGAAGAAGCAGTTGTGTACATGCCCACAAGGCGTGAGGAGAGGGGAATCTTCGTGTCAAACAGAAACAGTTTAATGTGTTTACAGGCTTTTTAAAATAGTTCTGTTACATTTCTGAGTTCAACACAAAGATAAAAGTTTACTTACAGTATGTTCGTACTGAACATCCTGCCGTATGGTGTGAAGATTGGTCAGTGTTTAACCTTGTTGGTACGGAGTGTAAAGGCCTTACGATGTCTCCTAGGAATAACCTGGCGGGATCGAGTCTTCAACGCGGACGTCCTGACCCAGACAAGCATGTCCAGTATGTTCGCCATCCTCTCACAGAGGCACTTGTGCTGGTTAGGATATGTAGGCAGGATGGACGATGGAGGCATTCCATGGGACATCCTCAATGGGGAGCTCGCCACAGGAACGTTGCCAACTGGACGACCTGCCTGCGCGACAAAGATTACTGCGAGAAGGATCTAAAGTCTTACAACATCAACGCAGCAGATCTTGGGTCAGTGATCTCTAATGCTATAGGCGTTGTGCAAATGGCCGAGGAGACCAAAGAGATCCCCCACAAAGGGGCACAAAGACCCAGAAACAGCAGAGAAGTCAGTCTAGCACTCCCCCCATGATTCTAACTGCCTCTCTTATTTGCAGTAAGTGTGGGAGGAGCTTGGCTTACTCAGCCACAGTCGACATTGCACAAACAGATCCACGTGTCCAAGTATCCAGGTGCAGAATCCATTGTCTCTGAAACAGAAGGATGCCAACATTTCTGAGCTAATTAAAGTGTTTCACGTCCATATTTTCCATAAAGATTCCAGATACAAGAACCTTTAAGATTTTGTTTGGTGGTTCTCTGTCAGCTTTATGTTGGTTATTAGCTACAAGTTAAGAACTTTTACACCATAAAAAACCAACACCCCATCTTTAATGTCCATGTGTTCACTGCTAGTTTACAGTCAAATTTTTACACAATGTTTAAGCACTTTAAAATTAAAACGTTTCAGTGGACACAAGTTGCTGTTTAAATTTGGCTCGTTATTCCCTCAAAAAACCTCTTTAATAAATAACTTTTATATATTTATATTGTAAACATGTTCACTTCATGTATGGATGGAAATGCTTCCTGAAGAACTAGAGTACGGCCGTTCCTAGGAGGGACGACCCGGGGTACAGACAGAGCCTCGTTGAGTGGGGCTACCAGGGTCCCCAACAGAGCCGGTATGAAGTCCAGATGTGGACAGAAAGTCTGTATGGGTGGTCTGAAGAAAAGTTTGTTTTTGGCCAAATAAACTGTGAGATCAAATAAATAAAATCTCTTTCCTGTTTTTTCCTCTAGTTTATTTTCAGCTACTAAACTGTTTTCTTTCATCAGACTTTCACCTGCTCTTTCATCTATTTTTTTCTCTAAGTACGTTTTTTTATTGAGGCTTCAGAATAAAAATGTATTTATTAACACTTTGGTAGTAAGGAGTGTCCAGTCTTCATGGACGTGTGGAGATGAGGAATCATCAGTGCTTCCTGTCTGAACATACCCGGCTTCACTATGGAACTAAAGATGGTGGACTGCTGGTGTTGTTCCACCACAGTGAAGGATCAACATGTGGAGCTTTTAGTTAAAAAATCCTGTAAAGACTCACTAGAGCTTCAAACATCGTTGCCACAATAAATCCCATTCTGCCCAGTGCAGAGACAACTGTTGTGTATTCCATCTACTCCTGTTCCAGCTCCCTTCCACCCAACCCGCTACCACCTAGCAGCTGTACTGAAGCTGTTCGGAGCTCTCTCTTGGACTCCGTGGTGCTACCGGACTCACAAATGTTCCAGTAGGGGATCAACAAAGTATCTGAATCTGGATCAAAGAGTCCTTTCACCCTCATGAAAACCCTTATGGTGGGGGATGAGTTGTTTCATCATGTTATTTTTAAGAATTGATATAAATGGCTGCTGTGTTTTTATCAGAACGTTGCCATTAATCCCTCAGAATGTCTCTTGTTCCTTCATCATGAAGTTTTTCAGTAACTGTTTGATACAGATTTTGAAGAGTTTAGTTTTTCCTATAATGCGAGAGTTTAGCTTTTTTCTTTTTTTTTTTGCCAGAATGAGGCTGTTTGTAGTGAAAAGTTGTTACATTTAAAGAATGTCATGAAGGTTCTAAAAACAGCAAAAATAATAAGCACAGGCTCTTTTCTTCTGACATCAGACATAAGGAGCAGATTTCAGAATCTAAATGTGAAGAGGGGGTTCAACAGCAGCTAAATTTTATCACAAAAGGAGGAGAAGTCTGGTCATGTGCTCATTTAGTTCTAGATTTGTTTCTAATTTATTTGCTAATTTATTTCTAAGTGGTAGATTTTAGAACGAATGGAGGGAGTGTCAGAGGTGAAGAAGTGTGTGCAGGCAGGATGGAAGGTTTGAGAAAAGTATCAGATGTGATAATAAGAGCAGCCAAGTGAGGTATCATGGTTAAATGGATTCTACTAATACTTATACTGACTTTTCTACCTGTGTTGGTGCTACAACGCTTTAGATTGTAGCTCGCATTCACCCGTTCACACTTGGATTCATGCCCGATGGTGGAAGCAGCCATGTAAGATGCAACCCATCATCTGGATCAATTGGAGATTCGGTGTCTTGCTCAGGGACACCTAGGCATGAGCTCTGAGCGGAGAATCAAACCGGTGACCCTCTGTTTACAGAACGTTCACCTCACCCACTGAGCCATCCTTGAGAGATGAAGATGCTGAGGTTCTCTTTGGGATGAATCAGGATAGACAGGATCAGAAACATCATGTCAGAGGTTTTGGAGATAAAGTCATAGAGACTAGACGGTGAGGACGGAGGGGAAGGATGCTGAGTTTGGAACTTTCACGCAGGAGGTTGAGAAGAAGACCAAAGATAGAGTGAAGGAGGACATGGAGGTAGTTGGTGTGAAAGATAAAGATCCTTGAAAGGATGAATGTGTTTATGTGTGTATGTGTGTGTGTGTGTGTGTGTGTGTGTGTGTGTGTGTGTGTGTGCTTTGTTTCCTCCATCAGATGAAATCTATGTATTCTCACAGAACTGCTGAGAATCTTCGTTGTGTTCTTTCATCTTCCCCTCATTAAGTTCCTGTTAAATCCACAATAGAATTAGAATTCTTGCAGTGAATCTAAAAGCTCTGAGAGTTTTCCCCATCAGTTCTACCTGGTTAGAACGGCTCAGCTCGAACACAGCCCTGATTCACTCAGATAGTTATTTTTTATGAGTTTTCTTCTGTAGACACAGTTATAAATTAATCTGAAGTGGATTTGCTGTAACTGGAACACAATGGATTGACTTGAATTGATTACATGTGTAAAGTGCTCTGAGATTCCTTTGTGCAGTAGTAAAACTGAATTAAATCTGCTCATGTCTGACATTTTTATGTGTTTAAACATCTGTTCTCAGAGACAGCTTCTCACGAAAGTCTCACAGAAACTCACATCTTCAGCTAACTAGGATGCTAATAAAACAGGTTAGCACTGAGCATGTCTGCTGAGATCATCCTCCTATGGATATAACCCAGAAACACACAATCTGAACAGGAAGAACCAAACTAACCAGAGCCAGGACATCCCTGACTTTGGAGCCTCTTTCTCAGGAAGGAAACAAAACCAGAGAACAGAATCCAGGCCTACGTCCTGAGCAGGCACGACAACAGTAAATGACCTGACCACAGAGTGAAGACATCACGGGTTTCAAAACGAGGGAGGAGATGAGACATAGGTGCAACATTAAAGACAGCCTATAGGGACCAATAATAAGGAATAAGGCCAAAGGGCAGAAGGAGGAAGGAGAAGTGCCAGAGAGCATGTTTCTATACAGAAACTGGGCATAGTTAGATAGATAGATGGATAGATAGATGATAGAGAAATACGTTAAAAAGGAGTCTAAAAAGTAAAGCGCTTGTAGTCCAATCAGTAAAATTCGTCAAATCCGAGTAGCTCTCTTCTGCTCCTGTCCGACACGTATAACAGAGTCTGATGGCCCAAGGGACCAAAGAGTTCTTCAGTCTGTCCGCAGATCAAGTTAGTGAGTGTGTTGTGATCCCTACTCCTGCTTCAAAGAGGGTGTCTGTCTCCATGGCAACCTGCTCACCACCTGCAGATGATCAGCAATCAGCAAGCTACATAAGCCACCCTGCACCTCCAGCCTGTGCCAGATTGTTGGTGTCCACGCGGAGCCGCCTGCCTGGAACTACCAGTTTTAAGAATTCAAAATTGAATTTAGATTTTTTTTTTTACCTTTTCATCATGTGTTCTGTGCTTGGATCTTACACCTCAGAGTGAAGTCTGGCGCTCTCAGAGCTCCTCTGTCTGGAAAAGACTGTGTGCAGTAGGTGACTCTGATTGAACAGGATAGACCTTATCTTTACCAATGTCCTCTGCTCCACCACCTTCTCCACGGAGTTCAGACCAAGTCCAACCACAGAACCAGCTGTACCTCGATTCAGCTTCTGAGTGCCCCTTTTCCTCCAACACACAACTGCATAGAATAGGACACTTGAAACAATCGCTTGACAAAACCTGTGCGGCAGTGTGGGACAGACCTTGAAGGAGGCCAGTTTCCTACTCTGGTTCCTCTTGTACACAGACTCCATGTTCTTTGACCAGCTCGTTGTCCAACTGAAGACCCAGATATTTGTATGAGCTCAGCACCTCCCCTTTGGCATCCTTGATGGCAGCAGGGCATAGGGTGAAGGGGCATTACTTGCATCCTCCTGCATGACAATAAGAAGCATCTTCTGGCTCCCGAAGACTCCTACTGAAAATCTGCAGCTATTTCTCTGTGACTGTTGTTTCAACAGAAACCAGACTGGCTCTGTTACCTTAGCGATAGCACATTCCTGATGGGTCTGATTTTTTTTTGTAGTTATTTGTCCCGCCTTAAATCAGCCGGGATGGGCTCCGGCACCCCCCGGAGCCCTGAAAGGGATAGACGGATAATAAGATAACTGACTGATGACTGTCCAGTTAAACGAGTTAATTCTGTTAATAGCTCATCAATCAGATGCAGCAATTAAACAATGTAGGACCTGGAATTTTTCTACCTGTTTGTTTGACAGATTTTATTTAAGCAAGGACAGGAGGGGCGGGGCCACCAGTCTAGATCCCGGTTGGGAAAATGGTTGCCATGGCAACGGGTGCATAGCCATTCCTAAAATTCAACATGTTGGCAGAAAACGCAGCCTGAATTGGTTTCATTTGGACAGAGCAGAACGTTATAGATGACACCTCACTGACCAGTTACCCCCCCCATACTGTCTGTGGTTTATACTAAACTAACACCCACCATCAGTTTGTCTGACCCCCCCATCAGCAGAGCGTGTGTTTGTTTCACATCACACAGTCTGAATGTTTGGTTGGCTTGCTGGTGTTTCGGATTATCTCGTTTCCTCAAAACAATGAGAGAAACAACTTTGTGTTGAAAAGCTCCGAGGATTCCCACGTCCAGTTGGAGGCGGGGTCTTTATCCCCGAGTCCATGTTCCATCAGAGAGAGGCAGACAGTTTCTCCATCACAGATCAGGATAAAAAACATTTCAAATTTATTTAAAAAAAAGATAGAAACAGTATCATGGCTCCTAACGGAGTCCTATCAGCCAGAAGTACGGTGCACTGGGACCCTGTGCTGGTTTTATTTACTGGGGGAAGTACGGTGCACTGGGACTGCACGGTGGCCTCACATCATAAATGAGGATGTGAGGAAGTCGTCAGCTCTCTCTCACTTAACAATCAGTTTTCTCTGCATCTCGTGTGTAATACGCTGTGTGACCAGTTGGATGTGGTTGTTAAAAAAACACTTCTTTAGCGATTGGAGAAGAAGAAGGACCAGAAGAGGAGGGAGAAGAAGAACGGGAGAGATGACTGGTTTTTTTTATAATCTGAATGCTCTGTAATTAAAGCCTTTGCTTTTTGGGATCGGGTCTTTCAATCCCATTTTTGGTGCCACTCTTTAGTGACGGGCACGGTCTAAAAATGAATTCAAGTCTAGTTTATTTATAAAACACATCAAAAACAATCAAAATGCTTCCACCTCAGTAAAAGCCACTGTTTTAAAGACTGTGAAGAGTCTTTTATCAATGAAAACTTTAAAGGGGTTCAGGTGACAGTGGCCTTTCTGTGTGGAGTTTGCATGTTCTCCCCATGTACTTTGTCTGGTTTCCTCCAAAAACATGCATGTTAGGTTGATTGGATGCTTCAAAATTGCCCCTGCAGCTGACTGGCGATCAGGGTGTATCCTGCCTCTTGACTGTATCAAGAGGGATAGGCTCCGGCACCCTCTTGCCAACTACTTTAAACTACTTAAAACCAGTTGCTGCACATTATTTTGAATCGATATTGCGATATCAACACCTGAGCTAAGCACAAAGACCTGCGATTTTTCTTCTATTTTGAGAAAAATCGCAGGTCCCTAAAAAGCTCCATGACCTTATTAGGGATAAGTGGTTCAGAAGTGAAACAAAGGAGGGCACACTGGGACTCACTCTGTACTGATTTTATTTTGGCTAAACAAGTAATGGAGGGTCTTTCAGCAAAAAATCTTTCTTCTGTTAAAGATGAAGTACCAACACATTATTTAGTGTGGTTCAGTTTGACCAGATGGTCTCCCAGTGACGATGCACCGCCTACCGTCCCAGACAGGTGTGGGAGTCATGGTGACAGACTGGGATGAGATGAAACGTTCAGCCAGCAGTTAAACTCCATTACTGCAGGAACTGGTCTGCTGCACCCCACACCCCTACCCCCACTCCATCCAGCCACGCTCTGCCATATTTTCACTCATAAAAAAATGAAAGATAATCTTGTTTGTAACGTTTGATGATTAAATGAGGTCATTTGTGTAAAATGAGCCGAACATGTTTCCACTCAAGCAGAGAAGAGTTAGTAAAGCCACATTAACTCCCATTTTAACTGGTTTCCACCCAGTTATATTCATTGGAGCTCATCATTAAAACCATCAAATCAAATTTACATGAGTTCCTCTGTTTAGATCACAGCGCCCCTCCCCCGACTGACCGACCAGCCGATACGGAAAACAAAATAAAACAATGAAAATATCTCAGTCTAAACGCGGAGGCATAATTTCATCAGAAATATGTTTTGTTTGAGTCAGATTTCCAGAGGGTGTGAATTCTATTTAATAAGCTGATGGGGATGGTGTGGGGGACCCTGGGTTTGGTTTCTGCAGGGCTTTCATGACCCCATTATGACCTCCAAAGCTCCATTTCATCAAACCAAAGAAAATCTTGTTATGTTGTATAAATCTCCAGTGAGATGATCTGTGCTGAGTGTAAAACTGATGCTGGGAAACATTAAAATTACTCATCCTCGTCTCTGGATTACACAACGCCCCGCATCCCTAAAACTCAGGCAGTTGAATGCAAAACTTACTGATCTGTAGCAAATAAGATGAGGGGCATTATGGTCTGTTAGGACGGTATAAAGAGGGGGTTTTGTGCTTTCACGGGGAAATCATTCTTCTCATAGAATTTATAAAAGAGCTCTGTTCATTTTTTGCACAGTAAGTTCAACCTGAAAAAAAGCTACAAGTAATAAATACATTTTCTTTGTATCAGTATCATTTATATTTGAAACAGTCTGATTTGCACCCTCTTCTTGCTTCCCACCTGATGTTTTTGACGGTTCGGAGAGACCTGCTGTCGAAGTCATGGATTCTGGCCGCCAGAGTCTTGTACGGGTCTCCGAGCCATAGAGCAAGATACAGAGTTTAGTGGAGTTATAGATCTGTAGCATCGTCTTGTGGGCGATGGATGAGTGTCACCAGAGTGGTTTCCAATCATCAGGCGGCCCCAGCGAGTCTCCAACAAGGCACTCAGAGCCAGTACTCTCCAGCCCAAAGCGTCTTGCCTAGCCGCATAGCGCCGCACTCGCTGGTTCGGCCACATCCTCCGCCTGCCTCCCAACCATCCTACGAGAACAATCATTCAATCCCAAGGGCGCAGGCTGGAAAAGACCACGAGATAACCGTGAGGAAGCAGAACAGCTGGCCCACGATCATCAGCAATGGAAAAACTTGGTTCATATGGTCGGATCAACGCACGGGGACGGGACCCATTCCTCTTCAGTGGAGCCGTGATTGATTGATTGCATGTTTTTGGAGGGAAGGAGGAAACCCACAGGTACATGAAGAGAACATGCAAACTCCACAAAGAAAGAGTAGTGTTTCAAGCCTTGCCCCCACTCCGGGACTTGAACACCCGATCTTCTTGCTGTGAGGCCACCGTGCAACCAAAGGTCTGAGCTGTTCAAAACTTGACACACATACACTGGACAGGACTGGGTTAAAAATAAACAGCAGTGTGGTTCGTTGTTTTTACAATAACGTTAGAGTTAACTGACCCATGGCACAGCTGGATCTGGTACATCGATGGATGAGAAGGTAAACGATGAATGTTGTGAGGACATGGCAGGGACGCTGAAAGGACCGTTGTATCACCGTGCACTATTTTCAGTGAAATCTTTCCTGTTTGAAAGTATTTATTTGGTCACTGTTGGATGACTACGGCGGTTCAGAGGACTCATGCAGCTCAGTGAGGCTCTCTTTCCTTCCTAGTGAGGGGCGGACCGCTTTCACCCCCTGCTGAGAGGCACCACATATGCAGCCTGTTCACTCTCTGACCTTGGGAGGAAGACGAAAACAGAACATGGACTAAATACACATGCATAATTTAATCCCCAGGCATGTGTGAGGGTTCAGCAGGAAAGTTTAGAAAATCACACCATCATCCTCACGTCTTCATCACAGGATGGATGGAGAATCATGATAATGTCTCAATGTGAAAATATTCAACGCCTGCAGAAAAACAGCAGGTACATATCTTCAACCTTTGTTGTCTTTGTGTCCCACATCTCTGCACCTTCCGGTCATTCATCATTCATTGACAAACTGTCAGGCACATGTTTGAATCTATTCCGCTGTGAAATCATTAGGAACCTTCAAGGTTTTCTTTGGCCTGCCAAACGTATGATGATGATATCATCAAAGTGAATCCTCCATGTCCCCTTCACACGAAGACCCTGGGGTCATACTACTGCTGTGTTAATTACAGATCCATCCTTTTAGATTACAGGGGCAGTTAGGTGAGCTGCCAGGTCGGGGTTAGAGTGGAAAGGTCCAGTCTGAAAACTTAATTATGTCTCTATGTACAGCTTCTCCTTCAAATTAAAGACCAGAGAACCACCCTCACACTGCCTACATGGTCTTATTCTCATTTCAAAGGGAACTTTTAGTTTGTACAGTTTGTCTAAATGTTCGGTCTCTCAGGACAAATCAACAAGCGTTTTGAGTGATGGAAACCATGTGTGAAGATAAGGATACCCAGGTGTTTATTTAAAAGTCAGGTTAGCTGGAATGGCTGGAATATTCACCGTCCCAAAGGGTTCAGAGGAACTCTGACTCTTTAGAATAATAGGATTTCTTGAGGTCAAAAAGCAACATGGTTACTTCTGCAAAGACCTCGAATCATCAGAAGAAGCAGAGAAATGAGGAGGAAAACAAAGCTGTGATGATGGGAGCATGTGCCATTCAGATTTTGCAACTGTTCGATCTACATTTTCTTTAGTTGTTCTTTTCCAAAGAAAGAAAAAGTCTGAAAACTGGTACGGTTAATATTCTACACGACCCAGTGGCACTGCTGTAGGTGTTACTGTCCCACCGCCAAGACTGCCCTTCGTCACCAATTTTGTTCATTACATTTATGCAGTGGCGGGCCGTCAAGGCCTTCTCTGTTGGCCTAACATAAACAGACATCATTATCATAATTATAATAAAAGTAAATTCCATTTCAAATGCATTTTTCCTAAATATACTGTATATATAATTATCCTCCATATTCTGTTTTCTTCATGTCATATTTGATCCATTTGGTTATACTGCTTCCAGTGTTGTAATGTTAGGTTAAAGTTTTTATCCAATCAGAATTCAGCTAGCTGGTGTTCAGCTAGCAGGCTGTATGAAATCTGCCCAAGGCCTTCAGAATCAACAGTGTCTGTGTACTGAAAGTTAACGGGCACGTGTAGTTGAGATAGTTGTGACAGCCAATCAGATCATGAGTTGGTGAAAGGAAGGCCAGCCTTACGTTAAACATGACATATACCCGTCTTGTGATTGGATACTCACTTGATGTAAGCAGAAGCAGGACCTTTAGCAGAAAAATCTGAAATATCTGCTTGTTTTTTTTAACCCACGCTGGCAGAAGGAGGGGAAAAAAACGCAGATTTGTTTGCAGATATACTTGCAAGGCCATTTTTAAGACGGATTTTTCAGACGTACCGGAGAAAATTTCCACAAACAGCCTTTTCCAGCGCAACACAAAGTCATGGCGCGCTGTTCGATTTCCTCCGACTCAAAACAGAACATACTGTAATGTGTGCCATGACTTATTTTAAAGGGAAAAGTCCAGCTGATCTCCTTGACTTTCTTAGTTTTACTTTCTTTGTTTCTTAGGAACAAAGAACTGTGAGTTTAGGAAAGAAAGGAGAATGGATTTTGTGTTGAAATAAGTGTTTTGGGGGACAGCCGTTTTGGAGAGTGCGAGCGTTTAATTTATTTTTTTTATATGCGGGTTTATTGATGTTTAAATGCTCTTGAAAACAGCCTGTTTTGTACACAATTAAGGTGATGCAACGCCCAGTAGTGCCTACGTCTAATTTTGTATATAATTTCTCCAGCCGTGGTGTCATAAATGATGGTATTTGAGGTATATTTATTCAAGTCGGACAAAGTAGCTCTAGGGTCTAGGTGTGAAATGCACGGACCGCCACTGCGTTTATGAATGGAATTTGTTTTTGCAAAAGAGACAGTAAATCTAGTTTGGTGACCTCTGGACCTCCAAATCTCACGGGACCAATTTGCTACAGAGTGTGATGCTACTGGGACGGGAATCTGCGCCTCTGAATCAGAGACTATGGTCCAAGCCCAGAAAAAGGGGGACTACCCCCTGCAGGTCAGGGGCAGGGTCCTCCTCCAAATGGAGGACTTTAACTATCTCTGGGTCTTGTTAACAGTGGGGGAAGGATGGCGCGGGAGAGTAACAGACGGATTGGTGCAGCATCTGCAATAATTAGTGCACTGCTTTGGTCCATTGTGGTGAAGGAAGGACTGAGCCCTCATCATGGTAACCAGGATCTATGATCATACCCTGTGGTCACCTAGGGATCCCCCGGTGAGCTGGTGGATGCAGCCATGGTGAGAAAAGCCTAGGTTTCCCATCTGAGGCTGTTGCCTTTGCAACTCTGCACCGAATAAACAGCAGACTACGGGTTTCTATCTTCACCAGAAAAATTCTCCCTGCATTCTGTAGACTTCTAACGACGGCCTGTGTTATTGTACCCATATGGACTGGGAATGGAAAGTCGTTTATGTTGAAACAAACAGGCCGATGTTTGTGAGTGAACATGTTTGGTGATGGGACATTTATCTTTGATCTAAACGATCCAGCGTGAGCCACTACTGGAGATAATTGGTGTGTTTAGAAATCTTTTAATTAGCTTCTGAGCGTCTGTAACCAACAGGAAATCCTCCGTTTATAAAACAGTCCATCAGTTTATTACATGTGGCTAGAAATAAATATGTCCAGAATAAAACATTAAAAGTTAGAATAACACAAAGCAAATCAATAAAAATCACACATTTTCAGCACATTTAAAAGTTTTCTTTTAGCTTTGGCCAAACATTGTTAGAAATGCAGATGTGATGCATTATGTTTCTCTAAGATGAGCAGTGGGAGGTGAAACTGTGACAAAGAAATGACAATAGCTTCATTATTATGGGTCTAATTGTTTGAACCAGTCTTGAAATGAGTCATTTTCAGCTCTGAACCCATTAAAGTTGTAAAACAGTGATTTTTTTTTTTTTTTTTTTAAAGGCAGTTAACTATTGTGGTAGTAAGGGAACAGATGAGCTGCACATTTATTTTTAATTGGAGGCCAGATGAAGCGAGCAGGGTGGCAGTTGGCTGAGAGAAATCAAGCAATAAATGGGCATCTGGTCTTAGTGCATGAATTAGTTCAGATTCAGCCAATGACAGATCAAACAAACTGGCATCACTGTCTCCAAGAAAAAAATATGGAGGTAAAATAATCAAGAGCAGTAGGAAAACAAGCTTTCAGAAAGACATAAGTGGACATTACTGATGAGCACGTATTGTTAAAATGAGCTCCGAGCTGCAAATCAAACACACTGATGCTCTTTAGTGCAGCAACATGGCGGCCATTAGGAGGAACAGAGCCTTCAAATGGTAGGCTGGCACAAAAAGGACAAAAACGTTTTTTTGTTCCGTTTTATTTCTTCGCTTATCCGGGACCGGGTCGTGGGGACAAAAGCCTCAGATGGGAAACCCAGGCTTCCGCCACCCCCGGTGAATCCGTCAGCTCACCCTGGAGGATCCTGAGGTGTTCCCTGTCCAGTCTCTCCAGCAGGTCCGGGGTCTGCCTCTGGGTCTCTTCCTGGTGTGATGTGTCCAAAACACCTCACCAGCAAGATGTTTGGGAAGCATCCTAACCAGATGCCCGAACCCCCCCTATCTGGCTTCTCTCGACCCGGAGGAGCAACGGCTCTTCTCTGAGCTCCTCCTGGATGACAGACCTCCTCCGTCTATCTCTAAGTGAGAGCCCAGCCGCCCTGCAGAGGAAGATCATTTCAGGCGCTTGTATCCATGATCTTGTTCTTTCAGTAACACCCACACCCTGAATCAATGCTCTCTTTGGAACCAGTGGCAGTTCACAGGGCTATTAGCATGTTTATAACAGGGAAGCGTCTTGGACAAACTCAGGTTAGTTTATCCAGAACCAGTTCTCCAGTCTCTTCTATCAGATTGAAAAAGATTTCAGATGGAAGTTGAAACATCTCAATCATCAGATACACTGTCCAGAAGACACTTTGAAGCTTTTTCTAAGATAAAAATGTGAGCATAAAGTGATTGTGATGGAATCAAACCCACATCTGGATGGTCTTTAACAGAATAAATGTTTTTCTATACGTCATTTAACCGTTTCTGTTTTCAGCCTACCTGCTCGGTTATCACCAACTTACATCTACAAGGATTCATTTGAGTAATGGGCCAAATCATTACCTGCACCTCTGTATTTAGAAGCACTACAATCCAACTGAGCCACAGTGAAACCAGCAAGAACCGAGGTTTTATCTTTGCAGCCCTATTGTGTAAAGAAATATTCACTTCCACCATCATTACTCTGCAGATCGTTAATTATACAGCAAACGTTTAAACCAGAACCTCTTCTTTTCAACCTCTGCTGTGAGATATTGGAAGACACATTTTCTTTTTAGGAAAGGAAGCTGGCTAATTTCAGCTTGTCCTGTCCGTCAGGGCTAATTGTACGGTTCAGCCCGGCAGGGCCAATTACAGCCCCCTCCTCTGTGTCAGTGTGATGAGGGTCTGTTGGGTAAAGGAGAAAAAGCTGCTTTATCACTCTTTTTACTTACGATTCTATCAGAAAAACTCACAATGTTTCTAACCTGCCGGTCTTAGACGTTTGGCTTTGACATGATTTATTTTGCCACTTTAAAGAATTCAGACAGTTTGGGACGAAGTCGTGTTTAAAATGGCAGATTTCTTTTAAAGGCTGGCTCTATTTACAAAGTTAAACAGGCCGATAACATCACACATCCTGGTGAAAGGAGAAAAGGAGGCCATATTGACTCACACAGCATAGACTGACACACACACACACACACACACAGCCTCACACACACATACAGATCAGCAAAGATGGAGCCTCTGGGGTCAAGGCTGTCTGGTGAAAAAGGTCAAGTGTCTGTTTTCTCACTGTGTGGAATGCTGAATACCTGCTGCGTCTCTGTATGGCTGTCTGTGTATCGGTGTGTAAAAATGTGTGTATTTATTTGTGTGTGTGTGTATTAGGGATGAACTGATATAAATACCAGTCCTGGATATCGGGCCGAAACGAAGGCACTGTGCTCGTTCTCGACTCACATCCGAGTGGCACATACCACGACAAATTTAAGTGCATGTATTATTTAAGACTTTTATCACGGGCTGCACAGTGGCCTCACCGCAAGAAGGTCAGCTGATCCAGGTTATAAAGCATTCATTAGTCCAACGGCAGAAGGGAAGAAGCTGTTTTTGTGGCGGGACGTTCTGGTCCGAATGGACCGGAGCCTCCTGCCCGAGGGGAGTCGCTCAAAAAGTCCATGTCCAGGGTGGGAAGGGTCAGCTGCTATCCGACCTGCACGCCCCCGAGTCCTGGAGACGTACAGGTCTTCGAGAGATGGAAGGCTGAAGCCGATCACCTTCTCTGCGGAGCGCACAATGCGCTGCAGTCTGTGTTTGTCCCTGGCTGTGGCTCCAGCGTACCACACGGTGATGGAGGAGGTGGGCAGCTTGGCTTTCTTCATCCTCTGCTGGGCCTTTTTGATCAGGGAGCTGATGGACGGCTCCCACTTCAGGTTCAGTGTGATGGTAGTGTCGAGGAAGCAGAAAGAGTCTACAGTGGTGATGGGGGAGTCTGTCAGTGCTGCCGAAAACTCAACACGGGGAGCAACAGGTACCAGTTGTAAGCCCTGAGTCAAGCGCTAGGGGTTGCTCTCGTCGATGGGAGTCATATGTCACTTTTACAATAAGTGTGGTAGGAGGCTCCTGCATCGTCTTATCCAGCCATAGCCGACACTGGACCAATAGATACATATCCAGGTGCAGACTCCATTGTCTCTAGAGACAGATGGATGTAAACAATATGTGTGTGACATCAGCGACATGGCCCCTCTGATTGTTCCGGTGAACACTGCTCTCCATCAAATGAGTTAATGTGGAATTTAAAAGACCGTGCACCACATCCTGTGGTTTATCTGCTTATAGCCACCATTCTGTTTCCTACAACACGGGGATGACAAATCCCTGCCATGCAGGAAAAAGTGATGGATCACCAGCCTCAGGCAAGTTTCATAACACAGGGAACTTAATTTAATTCAGAGATTTTCTAATTGCAGTGTGTGGGCATCCAAGAGAACGCACACCAAACATTCAGCTATGTGTAAATCTGGTCAACTTTAACAGAGACAATCCTCACAGTGATAAAAATTAAGCACCCGCAGGACCCTGGCCGAAGCACAACCCTGATTTAATAAAATACACCCTGAGAAAGAACTTTCATTCTCTGCTTTATTTTCAACACATTCACAAAGAAAAGCCCGTGGTCTCTACGCCTCAAACCGAGATGAAATAATTGAGCCTGCAGGGATCAGATGCACACTGACTTCTACTGAGGGGACAGAGATTTAAAAAGATCATCTTAAAACGTGAAGGAAATAAAAAGATAAATCAGTGTCTGATTTCTAAACACCTTCAAAGAATCTCTGCTGGTCTAAAAATAAACTAATGAGCTCTAACGAATCACAAACTAATTAAAGCTTTTAACATTTATAAAATATTTTCAAACGTTTGTTTTTTCAGATACTGCTGCTTCTCGATGTATGATTTCACCATTACCATTTTAGTCAGCATGTATTGCCATATAGACTAAAATCATCAAAGCTTCCATATACGTAAGTTGAGTCTGCACAGAGACGTTTATGATTCTCAGAGAGAAAATGATTGGTCACAGTAGTTCAGTTAACAAAAAACAATCCAAAATGAAAGGAATCACAATTGCTGTAACAAACCATCTTCTGATCCCAGCAGAAGTCATGGGGTGACGAAGCCAAGGCGGGGCACACCCAGCACAGGTTGCCAGTCTGTTGCACAGCAAAAATTAAGATTCCGTACAGTTGTTTTCTGTTTATCCAGGGCCAGGTTGCCGGGGGCAACAGCTTTAGACAGGAAACCCAGGCTTCCCTCACCCTGGCTGCATCCTCCAGCTCACCCTGGATGATCCCGAGGTGTTCCCCTATCCCGCTGTGAGACATAAGTCCAGGGTTTGCCTCTGGGTCTTCTCCCAGTGGGACGTGCCTGAAACACCTCACCAGTGAGGTTGACATCCTAACCACATGACCCGAACCACCCCATCTGGCTTCTCTTAAAACGGAGAAGAACCAGCTCCACTCTGAGCTCCTCCCTGTTGGCAGACCTCCTTCGTCTATCTCTGAAAGAGACACCGTCCATCCTGCAGAGGAAGCTCATTTCAGCCACTTGTATCTGCAATCTCATTCTTTTGGTCACCACTGACACTAGTTACCATGGTGAAGGTAGGAACATAGATCCTGGTTACCATGGTGAGGGTAGGAACGTAGATCCTGGTTGCCATGGTGAGGGTAGGAACGTAGATCCTGGTTACCATGGTGAGGGTAGGAACGTAGATCCTGGTTACCATGGTGAGGGTAGGAACGTAGATCCTGGTTCCCCCGGTGAGGGTAGGAATGTAGATCCTGGTTACCATGGTGATGGTAGGAACGTAGATCCTGGTTACCATGGTGAGGGTAGGAACATAGATCCTGGTTACCATGGTGAGGGTAGGAACGTAGATCCTGGTTCCCACGGTGAGGGTAGGAATGTAGATCCTGGTTACCATGGTGAGGGTAGGAACATAGATCCTGGTTACCATGGTGAGGGTAGGAACGTAGATCCTGGTTCCCACGGTGAGGGTAGGAATGTAGATCCTGGTTACCATGGTGAGGGTAGGAGCATAGATCCTGGTTACCATGGTGAGGGTAGGAACATAGATCCTGGTTATCATAGTGAGGGTATGAACGTAGATCCTGGTTACCATGGTGAGGGTAGGAATGTAGATCCTGGTTACCATGGTGAGGGTAGGAATGTAGATCCTGGTTACCATGGTGAGGGTAGGAACGTAGATCCTGGTTACTATGGTGAGGGTAGGAACGTAGATCCTGGTTCTCATGGTGAGGGTAGGAATGTAGATCCTGGTTACCATGGTGAGGGTAGGAATGTAGATCCTGGTTCTCCTGGTGAGGGTAGGAATGTAGATCCTGGTTACCATGGTGAGGGTAGGAACATAGATCTTGGTTCTCATGGTGAGCCTGTGAAGGTAAAAAGCTGTGAGCAGTGAGGAACAGGACAGGTGTCCACATGGAGAAAACGTCTGCAGAAATATGACAGAATTTGATGAAATAAATAACAGAATAGCTGTTTATATGAATGTGTAAACAGATTGAAAAATGGATGAATTTCAGATGAAGTGAATGAATTTGCTCTGAAAACAGAGAAAAGAATGAATTAGAAATCTGCACTGTGCCTTTTTTAGACCATCTGAACTGAGTAAATAAATATTAATCAGCAGAGATGGCTGGCGGGTCCATGTGAGGCACAAACAACCTTTGGCTGATCACTGACTGGATTTCTTTTCTAGAACCCCCTGGTACTTCATTATATGTCTGGGATTGAGTCAGGATCACCACCTCTCATCTGTGAGACCACCACAGAACCAACAGTCAATCTGATGTTATGTAACCTTAAATATTGATGGAACCCCTCTGCCAGCTCACATCTAGTTGGTTCCATTTTGTCTCATTTTCATAGTGAACCATCTATATTATTTATTAAAGAGGGGTTTCATGAAAAATTATGTTTTTACTACGTTTGAATTTGAATAAGAACACCTTTAATAGTCCCTCAATGGGGAAATTATTTTTGCTGCATTGCACCGCATCAGGCAGCCATGATGGCGCCAAGGGTGGGAGCAACTGGGGGTTAGATATCTGCTCCAGGGACAGCTAGGGGGCTCAGTGGGATTCGAACCAACTTCTCCCGGTCCAAGGACAAACACTGAGCCAACGCCTCCCCACATCAAACATCAACATTCTTTAAGTGTTTTTTTTTTATTTTGATTATTTTTTTTGATTATTTTGAATTACTCTATTCATCCCTCACCGGGGAAATTTGTTTTGCTGCACTCCTTACACCGCAGCAGGCTGCCCTTCAACGGCGCCAATGGTGGGAGAAGCGGGGGTTAGGTGTCTTCTCCAAGGACCCTAGACGTGCTCTCCGTGGGACGCGAACCCGCGACCTTCCGGTCCGCGGGCGAACGCGCTAACCACGCGGCCACCGTCTCCACCCAACCATTCATCCATGTTTTTATTCATCCATGTTTGATTTATTTACAATCTCTCTCGTCTGGTGTTCATGACTATTCAAATACAATTTGTTTTGGCCATGGATTTTTTTCTCTGCCACACCCACATTCTAAAATAAGCAGCAGGTGTATTTTAAGCAGCATCAGTGCTCATTAGTACTGACTCAATGGGCAGGACACAGCGGGGAGCGAGAGGAGGAGTTTTCGTTGGTAAATATCACATTCCTGATCTGACAACAGATGCCGTCTTTCAAAATAAATGTTATGAGACATCATTTTCCTCCAAAGCCCAATAAGTGCTCTACATGCTGCCTCTGGGAAACATAATCAGAAAACACAGTATTAATTTTCACTGTTACGCAGATGATACACAATTGTACTTATCAGTCAAACCTGACCAGAGTGACCATATAGAAAAACTTAATACCTGTATCAGGGACATAAAGACTTGGATGACAATCAATTATCTCCTTTTAAACTCAGATAAGACTGAAGTTATTATAGTAGGTCCTAAAAATCTGAGAGATGTTTTTACTGACCAAGCAGTCTTCTTTGACGAAGTAACTGTGGCCTCTGGCCTCACCGTTAGAAACCTAGAAGTTTTATTTGATCCAGATTTATCATTTAAAGCTCACATAGCACAGACTTGTAAAACTGCATTCTTTCACCTTCGCAACATTTCTAGAATCCGAAATATCTTATGTAAAAGTGATGCTGAAAAACTCATCCATGCATTTGTTACATCGAGATTGGATTATTGTAACGCTTTGCTCGTAGCATGCCCTAAGTCTTCCCTAAAAAGTCTTCATCTGGTTCAAAATGCAGCAGCAAGACTATTAGCAGGAACTCATGGAAGAGATCATATTACTCCCGTGCTAGCGTCTCTCCATTGGCTTCCTATTGAGTTTAGGATCAAGTTTAAAATCATCTTACTAACCTACAAGGCCCTAAACGGCATGGCTCCATCTTACATTAGTGAACTTATAGTACCTTATCAACCAAGCAGAACACTCCGCTCACAAAATGCAGGGCTGTTGGTGGTTCCTAGAATTTCAAAAAGTACAGTTGGAGGTAGAGCCTTTAGCTACCAAGCTCCAGTTTTATGGAATAAGCTCCCAGCTCAAGTGAGAGAGGCAGACAGTGTTCCTACATTTAAAGGGAGGCTTAAAGCATTCCTGTTTGAACAAGCTTATCAACAGGCCAGATAGAAACAGATTCAATTAGCTGATATAATTAATAGTTGGCTGCTAGATAGTAAAAGCTGGGGAAAGTATGGTACATTGGGGTTCTGTCCTCTAATTCTATCTACTATTCTCTGCCAGACTGCCTTGGCTCTTTCCCCGTACCCCCTACTCTAACCCTCTACCCTAAACCCCTGGCTTTCTATCTCGTTCATTGTTCTCAATTGTCTGTTTATTTAGAATTACACTGCTAGTTGGTACAATACAATTCACATGTTGTCCACCTCTCTCCCTCCTCTCTGGGAGAGAGCCCCATTCAGGACTCTGCGTTCCTGTCCTGGGCATGGCCACACCGAGGAGACCTCCGCGCTTCTTCATCCCCGCTCCATCAGGATGAAATCCATCTACTCATCCCGGTCCTGGACATCTCCGGGCTGAGGAGTCCCCCGTGTTTCCATCAGGATGAAGAACATCTACTCATCCCCGTACTGGACATCTCCGGGCTGAGGAGTCCCCCGTGTTTCCATCAGGATGAAGAACATCTACTCATCCCCGTACTGGACATCTCCGGGCTGAGGAGTCCCCGTGTTTCCATCAGATGAAGAACATCTACTCATCCCCGTTCTGGACATCTCCGGGCTGAGGAGTCCCCCGTGTTTCCATCAGGATGAAGAACATTTATTGACTTCTTTAGATATTTAGCTGTAGATTAGATTAAGCTAATATTTAAACAATAATCTTTGACACATTGTTTGCTCGTCCCGGGGGAGGGATCTCTCTTTCACGTGGATCCCCATGAGGTTTCTTATTTTTTCCCCACTGATGGGTTTTTTAGGAGTTTTTCCTCACCGAGAAGGAGAGTCTAAGTGCATTAATGTGCTAGTCTTGTTTAGTTAGCATTTGTTAGTTATTTTTCTTGTTGTGTATTTGTGTTTATACATTCCTCTTTTTCTTGTGAAGCCATTGAGACGGACATTCTGTGATTTTGGGCTAAAAAATAAAATTGAATTGAATTGAATTAAGTGAAGCACCCATAACCAAGTGGTGAAATTGATTTATTTAACAGAAACCCTATCATCTTCCACCGAGGTGGTGGTGGTCATCCTGGGGTCCACAGTATAAATAAAACATTAAAACACATTGTATTAAAAATGACATCAATTATTCACAATTCATTCAAAACACAACAACTCATGTTATTGATTTCATTTTCTTTTTTAAAGTGTGTACATTTGGTAAATGTACACACTTTTACCAAATGTACCAATACCATTTGGTATTGGTACATTTGCTCACCTACGGCAGGTAATCCCGTAGGTGAGCTGATCTGTATGAAACCATTTGCTTTAAAAAGTCTGTTTTTGGTCGCCGTAGAAACAAATCTGTGCTATATGCACGACAAGATAAATGAGAATGTGTCTGATCTATGTACTTTGATACTTTAATAAAAACACTTTACAAAGTATTTAAAATGTTAGTGGGTATGCTCTCTTTGTCCGAGCCACTGGCCAGGATAATATTTGGTGTATCTCAGTGACACTTTAACACTGAGCAACCGCTCACTGTGGTCGTGTTACAGGATTTATTCATCGTGTAAGTTTTGTTGGCAGGACACTGGTACAATCATATCTGGGACTAGATCCAGTTCCACACAGGAATCTAAGGAGTGACCCAGACCACTGAATTGGCTTTGTTTCCAGCTCCATCGGGATTGTACTGGTGTTCTCTCACATCTGCAGGATTTGGGACCTCATGGACTAAAAAAGGTGTTGATCTTTTTTGCTCCGCTCAATGCGGCTTCTGACACAACTTAGGGTTCAGCAGAAACACTGTTACTCTCCTGTAACGGGCATGGAGAACCACACAAAACTTATACCAATTTTAATCTGGCATCTGGATGATGTGCCCAGTTAGACATATGCAGGTTTATGTAAGAGATAGGGTTGTTTATTTGTGGACCTCACCGGTCTGGGGAAGCCCTTCAAAGTATTACCACAGCCATGTAAACGTCATTTTCTTACAGTTTTACCAACTTTCTTCTAGATAATATAAACTTTATTATTTTCCTTCAGAGATCTACAAGTGTCTCTTGTTCTGAATTACAGAACATGCTGGTTTTTGCACGGAGGAGAGTTTTCCGACTCTTTAAAGATATTTTCGCTGGCATCGGTGATTGGTGACGGATGCGTATTCCAGACATCATGTGAGATTATTAAACAAACCCAGAAATGAAGAAAAAAAGTTTCTAACTGAGAGTTTGTGTTAAAACACGTAAAGATGAAGAAACTCTGTGATTGGTGGTCAGAGGAAGCTGAAGGAATAAATCCAATGAGGATCAAACACTCTGCTTTTCTTCATCTATTATTGTTAAATTTTAGTGCATTTTATTTTTTTCCCTTCATTACAGACAAAAAGGTTGATGGTTTGAATCTATGGTTGTCATGGTGTTGGGCTTGTTGGGCTGTTACACACAGGACGAACACTGCTTTCGTTTATCTTTTAGGATTCCAATTTAAAATGTATTAAATATAAGTCAGCGTGTCCGGATGTGTTTCTGATGGACCTGAACCAGCCCAGATGGGCCAGCTAATCTTTATTTATAAAGCATAGATAATCTCTTCTGGAGGCAGCTGATGATGGCAGCCATTTTCTTTCTGTGGGGGAACAGGCTTGATTCCCTCGGTGGGCAGACATGGCGCCCTTCATTAGTCATGGGTGGTTAGTTTGATCTTCTTTGCTGTAATGAGGTCACTGTCACCTCGGCCTTTCATAATTCTCTAATTACTCGGTGTCTAGAGGTTGACTCTCATTAGGAGGAAGTTTTTTATCCACAGTGTGCCGAGTGGGATTTTATACGTCTTATTTACTCAGATACGGAAAATTAAACTCAGGTTGAAGCAGGTTTAGGAGTACGGGTTTATCTTAGATGGTAATCAAACTGTAATCAAACTTACAGATGATGTGCTCCTGTTGGTGGATCACTCCTGGACGAATGAGGGATCACACAGAATCATACATCTTTGTTATCTTTGCAAAGTGAATCTTTTCTTTTTTTATTTTTTTTTGTGGTATCAGATCCTCATAATTGCACGCTGCCTATTGCATTTGGATGAATGTGCTTTTTCAGAATCATAGTTTAAGTCAGATCCGCTGCTCAGATTCGGTCAGATCCAAGGAGTTGCAGGACCCACTAACAACATGTCAGAGAGTAAGAACACCTGAGCAGAACGTGTAATCATGTCCCCCGTACGACCACCTGGTGATCACACAGAGATTAGACATTGTAAGCACTTTGTAAACACCTGCATCTCTCTTCCCACCTGTGCAGTGACAATATCACTGACAGCTAAACGTGGCGTGCAGGACACGTACGTACACTTTGGACATCCATGTGAGTAACGTGTTGACGCCCTCCCTTCCTGCTCTTTCCACGCCCCTCCCACGTTCCGTTCCATCATCTTCCACTTCTTCCGGGGTCGTGTCGCGGGGGCAACAGCCTCAAACGGGCAGCCCAGGCCTCTCTCTCCCCGGCTGCATCCTCCAGCTCACCTGGAAGGATCCCAAGTCGTTCCCCGGTCAGCTGTGAGACATAGTCTCTCCAGCGGTGTCTCCAGTCTCTCCCCTCCCACGTTTTTGAGAAAAACATGGCGGCCATCACCTCCAAAAGACGTACAAACTGAAAACTTGCATGGCGGGTTGTTACCACGGTAACTTCGGGTTTTTGGTGATTGATTCTTAATTATTTATCATTTCATCAGAAAAACCTGCTTCGTCTCTCATTTTTTAATCATAATAATCATAATAAGAGTGTGTGCTTCTTTTGTTCATTCATTTTCTGAGTGAACCCATACCGATGGGTGACAGGTTAGAGGCAGGGTACACCCCGAACAAGTCACCAGTCTGTTGTGAGGCCACACAGACACACACACACACACACACACACACACGGCAGCCAGATTTGGGTGTGAAAACACAATGATCTGAAACAGATGAGGAGAGAGTGTGAACATGGAAATCTGGTAGAACAGGCACTTCTATAAAAGCCACATTTTCCTCAGCGTGTCCTCTGCTTTCCACCTGCACGTGCACGTGCACGTGCACGCTTAATGAGACTGTGGATGGAATTATACTAGCTGTCAATCAGAGGCGTGCAGAAACACCTCCGTCAGCAGATTCACAGACGCTCAGGTGATTGGACAAGCAGGAAACATCCGGAAGGTTTCTGTCTTTCTATTTTTCTCTCCAGAGAAACTTTAACACACACACTCACACACACACACACACACACACACACAGACACACACACACACAGACAGACAGACAGACAGACACACACACACACACACACACACACACACACACACACACACACAGCAATTTAAAGGCTTCAGTTTTTTTTCCCACAACCTGCCAATCAGATGCTTCACCTGTCCTTCATTAACCAATCAGATGGATGGAACACACACTTATTGAACTAGCACACACACTCTGTCACTTAGACATTTTATTCTTTCATTTTGTTGTGATTTCCTTTGAAGAGGTTCTCTCTGACTTCCTGTCTTGAGTGTAATTGCCACCAGGTGATGAGGAACTTGGAAAAACAGAATTAACCTTGTCAGCCTGGAGCCATCTTTTTTCTCTTCTCTATCCAATGAATCAATTAAAGCTAAGCCAGTGTGGCCCGAACAGGCTCAGAGCGAGTACACACACACAGGCGGGGTACAGTAGCGGGGCGGGGGGCAGAAACACACACTGTGAGACAATGAAGCCAGGAATGATGGACAGATAGAGTGGTCTGATAGTCTGCAGGGGGATAATGCTCGGATTAGGAAGGAGAGCACAAAGAGGAACCGACACAGAGAGGGAGAGATATGTCAATGAGGAGAGGGAGAGGGGGAACGCTGCTTTACACACACACACACACACACACACACACACACACACACACACACACACACACACACACACACACACACAACAATCTGATCTCCATCTGAGACAAAAAGACAGATTCCTTCTCACTGTGACTCATCAATCTATCACTTCAAATATCTTCCACCACATTCAGAGATAAATTTACATTTAATTAACACGTCACAAACAGGTTGAAGTATTTAGGGGTCATGTACACAAGTAGAGAAAGGATGGAGCAGGATATCGACAGAAAAATCGGTGCAGCATCTGCAATAATTAGGACAGTGCATCGGTTTGTCGAGGTGGAGAAAGAACTGAGCCGAAAAGCAAAGCTTTCAATTCACCAGTCAATATACGTTCCTACCGTCACCATGGTAACCAGGATCTATGTTCCTACCCTCACCATGGTAACCAGGATCTACGTTCCTACCCTCACCATGGTAACCAGGATCTACGTTCCTACTCTCACCATGGTAACCAGGATCTATGTTCCTACCCTCACCATGGTAACCAGGATCTACGTTCCTACCCTCACCATGGTAACCAGGATCTACGTTCCTACCCTCACCATGGTAACCAGGATCTATGTTCCTACCCTCACCCTGGTAACCAGGATCTACGTTCCTACTCTCACCATGGTAACCAGGATCTACGTTCCTACCCTCACCATGGTAACCAGGATCTACGTTCCAATCATCACCACCATATGTAGCCGCGGAGCTTTACCTCCTCTCTCGATTAGCACACTACAACTTTCAGCCTGAGCCATTTTTGTTTAGAATGGAAACCAGGATGTATGTTCCTACTTTCACCATGGTAACCAGGATCTACGTTCCTACCCTCACCATGGTAACCAGGGTCTACGTTCCTACCCTCACCATGGTAACCAGGATCTATGTTCCTACCCTCACCATGGTAACCAGGACCTATGTTCCTATCCTCACCATGGTATCAGGATCTACGTTCCTACCCTCACCATGGTAACCAGGGTCTACGTTCCTACCCTCACCATGGTAACCAGGATCTATGTTCCTACCCTCACCATGGTAACCAGGACCTATGTTCCTATCCTCACCATGGTATCAGGATCTACGTTCCTACCCTCACCATGGTAACCAGGGTCTACGTTCCTACCCTCACCATGGTAACCAGGATCTACGTTCCTACTCTCACCATGGTAACCAGGATCTACGTTCCTACCCTCACCATGGTAACCAGGATCTACGTTCCTACTCTCACCATGGTAACCAGGATCTACGTTCCTACCCTCACCATGGTAACCAGGATCTACGTACCTATCCTCACCATGGTAACCAGGATCTACGTTCCTACCCTCACCATGGTAACCAGGATCTACGTTCATACCCTCACTATGATAACCAGGATCTACGTTCCTACCCTCACCATGGTAACCAGGATCTACGCTCCTACCCTCACCATGGTAACCAGGATCTACATTCCTACCCTCACCATGGTAACCAGGGTCTACGTTCCTACCCTCACCATGGTAACCAGGATCTACGTTCATACCCTCACTATGATAACCAGGATCTACGTTCCTACCCTCACCATGGTAACCAGGATCTACGTTCCTACCCTCACCATGGTAACCAGGATCTACGTTCCTACCCTCACCATGGTAACCAGGGTCTACGTTCCTACCCTCACCATGGTAACCAGGATCTACGTTCCTACCCTCACCATGGTAACCAGGATCTACGTTCCTACCCTCACCATGGTAACCAGGGTCTACGTTCCTACCCTCACCATGGTAACCAGGGTCTACGTTCCTACCCTCACCATGGTAACCAGGATCTACGTTCCTACCCTCACCATGGTAACCAGGGTCTACGTTCCTACCCTCACCATGGTAACCAGGATCTACGTTCCTACCCTCACCATGGTAACCAATGTGGATGGTAACTGAAAGAACGAGATCACGAATGCAAGGTCCTGAAATAATCTCTCTCTGAGATATAGGGAGGAGGTCTGCCATCCGGGAGGAGCGCGAAGCCCGTTGGTCCTTTGGGTTGAAAGAAGCCAGATGGGGCATCTGGTTAGAATGACTCCAGAATGTCTCGCTCCTGAGGTGTTTTGTCCGACCGGCACGAGAGGCAGAAGCAGACCTCGGACTTGCTAAAAGGATTACGTCTCACAGCTGGACAGGAAACACCCTGGTACCTTCCTGGGTGAGCTGGAGGATGCGGCCAGGGTGAGGGAAGCCTGGGTTTACCGTCTGAGGCTGTTGTCCTCCTCACCCGGTCCTAGGTAAGTGGAAGACAACGGAGCGGAATAAACATCTATAAACATTCCCAACACATACTCCAAAACTTCTGTTTCTTTTATACATCAGTATCTAACGCCCTGACATCTCTGTCTTCTCGTTAAAGTCACAGTTACATGTTTGTTCTGGACATCAGAGAGTTTCTGATCACTTCCTCTATTCTAGATACTAAACCTTCATCTGAAAGCTACAGTTTTGTTGTTTTTCTGCTCTGAACCGTTCTGAATGGATGTGTTGTTCATCGTTGTGGATTTGTTGTTGTTTCTATCTACAGTTTGACAGAACTGTGAAATCAAATGTCCTCCAGTGAAATAATAAAGAACAAATGATCGTGTGCTGTGCCCAGTATTCAGCCTGACTAATAAAAACCATCCTGGACCAGCTCTTCAGGTTTTACTGAGGTTCTACTTGACTGCTTGGTCAGCATGTGAGATTCATTAAGACCATAAAGACTCCTATAAACCTGTTTCTGCCAGGATCAGATAGATTTTTAAAGGTTGGTTTAGACAAAGAATGGAATTGAACCAGGATGGGATGAATGTAGGAAGTCTGGATTTCAGTTCACAGTTCTTCCATCCATCCATTCCTCACCCTGTCCTGTCAGGACCAGCTGTATGAACATGCAGAATAAAATCTTGGATCAGGTTCTGTTGGGATTGAAAACAAACATCTCACCAATAAGTTAAAAACTGGACCGGTCCACGTCTGCTTAAAGGATAAAGTTTCAGTTTATTTCTTTTTCTGGAATCAGTGAAAGTCAGCCTTCAGAGAATTTCACACACCGTCAATCAGACAGAAACACACAACCACCACAATAAAAACTAAACACAGCCAGAACATCTCTGTTCTTAGATCCTCCTTCTTGATGAAGAAAAACTCCAAAAAACACAGTTAGGGGAAAAAAATCAGAAACTTGATGAAGACCTGTGAGAGGAAGATCTGGGATTACAGGTCGGGGTTGCCCGGTACGCTCATGGATTATTTTAGTCCAACTCAATCAGTTTGATAAACTTTAAAATATCTCTGGTATAAATTTAGTTTTTTTTTATTTACAGACAGACAGGACCGTCTGGTGAGAGAGATTACTGTAACCATGGTTACCAAACAGTACAACCTGCAGACGCTCTTTTCAAGCCTCATTTAAGTTTTATTCTAAGACTTTTTAATTTGATCATTTTATTAGTAGTTTTTTTCTTCTTAACCACTTATTGTAGCGGGGTTACCAAGGGTGCCTGAGCCTATCACGGCTGAGAACCAGGATACACTCCGAAAAGTTGCGGGGCCACACACACAGACAACCATCCACACACACTCATTACTGGGAGCAATTTCATAACCAATCAACCTAACATGTATGTTTTTGGAGAGTGGGATGAAACCAGAGAAAACCCACACATACACAGAGAGAACATGCAAACCCCACACAGAAAGACCAATATTTCAAGCCTTGTCCACACTTTGGGACTCGAACCCTGACCTTCACGTTGTGATGCCACCATGCTAACCCCTGCACCACCGTGCATAAGTAGCTTTCATGTTTAAACTGAGTGGGCGGTCCTCGATTAGATCATGGATCAGATCATCGACATTTATCATAATGAAGTTCATGTTTGGAGGACGGAGCAGATGGACTTCATCTGAAAGGAGTTCCTGCTCACACGGAGGGACTGAAGCTGACAGATGTTCAGTTTGATGCTGTGAAGGTAACAGTAAATCCATCCTAGAACGAACCAGTTTTTAAACATCACTGGTTTCAACATCAAATATTTCTGATTTGAGTTGTTTGACACCTGTGAAAAATGTCGGTAAACAAGGTCAGGGTTTGAGCTGAGACGTGTAACACTGGTCTTTCTGTGTGGAGTTTACATGTTCTACCTGTGTATGTGTGGGTTTTCTCAAGTTTCCTTCTACTCTCATAAAACATACATGTTTGGTTGATTGGCTGCTATGAAACTGCCCCTAGAAATGAATATGTGTGTGTGTGTGTGTGTGTGTGTGTGTGTGTGTGTGTGTGTGTGTGTGTGGATGGTTGTCTGTGTGTGTGGCCACTGGAACAGACTGGTGACCTGTTCATAGTGTATCCTGCCTCTCACCTTAAATCAGCCAGTAGAGGCTCCGGCACCCCCTGTGAACCCACTAGGGATAAACGGTTCAGAAGATAGAACGAAAATAAAAATATTGTTTTACAAACGTGTTCATGTGAAGAATAGAGGAACTACATGCTAAATGCCCACCTCCCACCCACCCGCCCCCCAGGTTCAGATAGAACAGTCCTCAGGTTTTTGGAGTTCAGTTTGTCAGAGTTTAGGAGATAATTAATTATTATCCAGGCTCTTTCTGTCCCTCGTGTGTCACTCTGTCAGGTTTAACATAGAAATAAAACTGTATCATCGACACGTCAGGTAAAAGTAAAGCTGTACGATCAGGGCAGCATGTAAAGAGTAAACAGGACGAGTCAAAGAACAGAACCATGTGGGACTCCATCGCTAACATCAGTGCAAACTGTTGATTGGCACACTGGTACCTGTCAGATAAACAGGGTTCAAACCAGCATCTCTGATCTCTGTCACATTCTAATATCTAAATTAAGATGCTGTGGTCAAACATCTGTCCTGAGGTCTACCAGAACCAGGAAAGTCATTTGCTGTGGTCTGAAGACGAGCTGCAAATCTTCAAACAAACTATTGTTGTTTGAACAGGAAGCGGAGACGTTCTTCATCTGGTCCACATGCAGTCTGAGAGGACCAGATCAGGATCCTTCATTAACACAGAAACTCTGTTTGAGGGCTTCACCTGCTCTCACACAGCACTCTTTATGTTTTCCTTCAGACCCGTGACGCCAGGCCTGCGCACTCTGGCAGGCACGATAATAGAGCACCAAAACACACACACCTACACACACTCAAAGGACCACAGAGCTTTTAGTGTCTCTAGGTTTCAACCATATCAGTGTCTCAAGTAACGCTTCTTATCACCTGCAAGGGCTTTTTTCCTCACTATGTTACACACACACGCACACACACACACACACACACACACACACACACACACACACACACACACACACACACACACACACACACACACACACACACATAGTCTGGTCTGGAGCTATTTGCTTGTGTTTCCTTAACCCTTCACAGGGTGTAGCGGCCGAAAGTGGACCACACTGGTTGTCTGGTGAAACAGCTGAAATCGTTCCTGGTAACTAACGTTAGAAGAACGAGTCATCATGAGATTTATTGAAGACTTCCAGTCGTTCACTTCCAGTTTCCTGTTAGTTCGAAAGCATGTGTGACCATTAAGAGTAAAAAGTTGAACAATGTCTGCCTGATTAGGGTGTAACTTCTCTGTAATGCACCAAATGTCCCGATCAGTCCTCCAAACTTTTAGATCAGTCCTGTTTGTTCTTTGTTTTGTTTCTTTTACCTAAACTTTGTTTCAGGTTTCGGTCTCTTCATAAAAGGTTCCACCACATTAAATCTTTCTTCATTCTGACGTGTGTTTTTGTTACCAAAGTGGTTTAAAGTTAGCAGGGACCAATTGACACAGCTCTCATTGCAACCCCCTCTTCATACCTCTTTGCTCGTCTGTGAGTTGGGTGCAGGATGAGCTTTGTCAGAATGAGCGGGCGATGAGTAACGTTAGCCTTTTACACTTCAGCTGTGTGGCATTTGTGGGTGCCCACTGCCGCCTAGATCCAGGTGGACCCCTGTGGTTTTGGTCTTTGCAATCATGACCATGTCAACCTCTGGTGTGGATCATTAATGCGTCTTCTGAGTTCAATTCAGTTCAATTTTATTTGTTCAGCCCAAAATCACAGAATTTCGTTCTCAATGGGCTTCACAAGAAAAAAGAGGAATGTATAAACACAAACACACAGCAAGAAAAATAACTAACAAACGCTAACTGAACCGCTCATCCATTACAGGGTTTTGGGGGTGCCAAAGTATATCGTGGATGACTTCAGGCGAGAGGAAGGGTTTACCCTGAACAGGTCACCAATCTGTTGTACGGCCACACACACAGACAACCATCCAAACACACACTCATTTTTAGGGGCAATTTCAAAGTGACCAATCAACCCTACATGCATGTTTTTGGACGGTGGGAGGAAACCAGAAAAAACCCACTTACAAGAAAAAAGCATGTAAACTCCACACAGAGAGACCAGTGATTCAAACCTTGGTGCCATTCGGTGCCACTTTGAACCCTGACCTTCTTGCTGTGAGGCCACCTTGCAGCCCTGATGTGGATCGTTTCCTAGCTATTGTTTCTTTTCAGCAGCATCAGGCCAGATGTTTATTTTATTTACCGTTATTTGTAACTCATTTAAAGAGACAGTAGTTAACGATCCAGGTGTGATCAGAAGGGTTTCAGGAGGGGGGCATCGAAAACAGTGTGTGTGTGTGTGTGTGTGTGTGTGTGTGTGTGTGTGTGTGTGTGTGTGTGTGTGTGTGTGTGTGTGTGTGTGTGTGTGTGTGTGAATGTCGATGACTCCCGCCTCGTATCCCCCCTCTCCTCCCTGCCCACACTGAGCATTTCAACAACTTTCACAGGCTGATAAAGTAATAGCTTTTCCCCAGAGAGTTAGCAGGACCTCACAGGATCATGATGTCACTGCAGGACCTCACAGGATCATGATGTCACTGCAGGACCTCACAGGATCATGATGTCACTGCAGGACCTCACAGGATCATGATGTCACTGCAGGACCTCACAGGGTCATGATGTCACTGCAGGACCTCACAGGATCATGATGTCACTGCAGGACCTCACAGGGTCATGATGTCACTGCAGGACCTCACAGGGTCATGATGTCACTGCAGGACCTCACAGGATCATGATGTCACTGCAGGACCTCACAGGGTCATGATGTCACTGCAGGACCTCACAGGATCATGATGTCACTGCAGGACCTCACAGGATCATGATGTCACTGCAGGACCTCACAGGGTCATGATGTCACTGCAGGACCTCACAGGATCATGATGTCACTGCAGGACCTCACAGGATCATGATGTCACTGCAGGACCTCACAGGATCATGATGTCACTGCAGGACCTCACAGGGTCATGATGTCACTGCAGGACCTCACAGGGTCATGATGTCACTGCAGGACCTCACAGGATCATGATGTCACTGCAGGACCTCACAGGGTCATGATGTCACTGCAGGACCTCACAGGATCATGATGTCACTGCAGGACCTCACAGGGTCATGATGTCACTGCAGGACCTCACAGGATCATGATGTCACTGCAGGACCTCACAGGATCATGATGTCACTGCAGGACCTCACAGGATCATGATGTCACTGCAGGACCTCACAGGGTCATGATGTCACTGCAGGACCTCACAGGGTCATGATGTCACTGCAGGACCTCATCCCGTTTCCATCAGGAAACGGGATGGTAGATCAAACACAGAGGTCCAACCCTTGTTGGCAGTTGGCCCCTCCTGAAAGGGGGTAATTGAGCCCAATGGAAGAAGGCCCATGTTCCTTGTTTGGCCCCGCTGGGGCCACCTGATATTTTTGATGGTTCAGAGAGCCCCGCTGTCAAAACCATCGGTTCTGGAGTCTTGTTCAGGGTCCACGTGTCTGAGTCATAGACCAGGATTGAGAGTACAGTGGAGTTATGGAAGAGTTTAGAGAGAGGTTTTAAAATAAACAAGAAAAACTCTCAAAAACCAAAATAAGACTAATTGATAAAAACAGGAAATGTTTTGCTGATCCGTTCAACGGCTCCAGAAAAAGATTTGGAATTAATGTTTTATTGTTTCAGCAAAAAAAGAAACTTTTGAAAAAGCACATTTCTGACTTGCATCAAGCAACACTTGAGTTTCTTGAGTTTTTATGAGTTTCCTTTTCTCCTGTCTTTAGGTCTTTATCCAGGAAAGAAACTTTTCTGACAGCTGATTTATTCCAGAGAAAACATTACAGATCATCACACATCTTCCCTTTTCTCTTTTTATTCTAGTGCTGTCAGTTTGGGTAAGATGTTCCTCTGAACTTTACCAGGTTGCCACGGTTACGATCAGACACACCAGCATGTGGAGGCGGTGTGTGAGATGCAGACGGTCGTTCAGAAAGGAGAGTTTTCATTTCACACACGATAAAAGATTCATAGTTTCTGCCAGACGGAATCAAAGCTCCTAAGGAACAAAAACACCTCCTGTGATCTTACAACAAGGGTTAAAAATATCTGCATCATTTATTTATGTTGCCACCGTGCTACAGGTGGCACCTCTTCCCCCTGAGGGAGGGCTAATTCTCCCCCCGTCACAGGCTGTGATGTGCTCGTGTGATGGCCTCCTCTGAACATGTGTCCTTTACTTTATTTATTTGGTCTGCAGCCCTGCCGTTAGGCCTCATCCCCCTCCTCCAGTTTCTAATAAAATCTATTAATCTTTCCACTCTATCAACGGAGGCCTCGGAGGTGCAGTCAATTTGCAAACTTTGGCTCGGTCTCCCATCAGGGATCCAATCTAAAACCTCTCCGGGGTGTTTTAACTCTAAAGCTGAGGATTCATCTCCTTGTAAAACGTTTCCTGACTTGCAGAACATTTTCTGGATTTTAGAATCTTCTCCAGGATCTCAGAAATATTTCACAATGCTTTTCAAACATCTGTGAACTGGTGAAGGAGAAAGTTCGTCTGCTGAGAAAGGGACCAGGGTTTGAATCGCCAGCCTGTTTATAAAGAGTTTAGATGGGAATGAAGGGGAGGTTCACCTGGGAGGTTCAGGATGGATGTCCTGTTCCATCCTTTCCACTGACGTCCACTGATCTGGTCTCACTCCTGCTCTGGGACTCAAACCTCCGACCTTCTTGCTGTGAGGCCACCAAGCAGGCCGGGCAAGAAAGGCATTGAAAAACATGTCCTCGTCTGCTCCACATGATTCTAACTTTTATCAAAGTCAGCTTAAAAACCTAATCAGTTCATTTATAGTTGGTTCCACGTAACCATGAACACTTACATTAAAATCCTTCCACTACTTCGGAAGATGTTAAGCTCAGAAAAGTGTAACAGAAACATGGACAACCTGAGACTTAATGACTCCACGTTATTCTGTATTCAGAGGCAGTTCCTCTAAATCCGTAAGTTTTGAAATGTATTTTAATGAAGTGAAGCTTTCGTATTTCACTTCTTCACCAGCATTCTGTCGATGAAGCAGGTCTCCTGCCTGGAAGTTCCTCTCTCTCCTCTGCACATGTCCAAACCATCTCAGTCTGACCTCTCTGACTTTAAAACCTCTAACATGATCCTGTCCATCCTGGTCACTCCCAGAGAGATCCTCAGCATCTTCATCTCTGCTACAAACATCTCTGATGTCTTTTCCTCCGTGCTACTGTCTCCGCTCTCACTGTGGGTTTCGTATACTTTCTCTTTTCTCCTCTGCAGCTCCCTCTGACCTTCCCTGCTCTTCTCCATCAGCATCCTCAAAGCAAATCCTTTATCTGTAGTGCTTCTTTTCTCCACAGTTTGCATTAATATTCTGGTATTTATTCTCAAACACATATTTACATAACACTAGTCCACGGTCCGCATGACAAGCCGTTCCCAAAATGTCTTCCTACCAAAAATCCTTCCCATCACAATTATTCTTTAAGCTAAATGCTGTCCTTTTTCATAAAAAATGATCTGTTCATAATAAAGAATGACTTTCTCTGCATCAACTCGTTTTCCACAGAATCTCATTCATTCCTCTTTAAAATGTAGAAGACAAAAAAAAGCAGATTGTTCCAGATTTTTTTTTTTACTGCATACCCATAAACACAAAACAAACAGCCATTGTTAAGCAAAGAAAGTTCTGGTGAGTTTCCAGGTTCTTTCTATGGTCCATGCAGCTGTGTGATAACATCTGCTTCTACTGCTCCAAACGGTTTCCCTGCTTTCATTCTGTTTCCCTCCGTTTGTTCGGTTTTCCTCCTTCTATCCCGAAGCTACGCTGGGCAGTAAACAGGAGCAGAAGTTTGAACTGATCAGAAACAACAACCTGAGGAAACCAAGATAGTAAATAATTATTAAACCAGCAGTTTTTTATGCAGATAAAACTTCTCCGTCTTATTTTAGAAGACAAAGGATTTTCACACGTGAAGCCGTTAGGGCCATTCTCACCTGAGCTCTGATTTACCTGCTTTCCTTTGAAGCATGGTGAGTATGAAAGGTGGCGTTTTCTCACCCTGCTAATGCACTGGGGGCTACTGAACACCTGCCACTAGGTGTGAGTTTGAGGTGTAACATTCAGGAGAGCTTTTGGCATCTTGTAGTTTTTATTACAGCAAACAGGTCTAACACTCTATTATTCATTCAAATGGAATTTAAATAATATATTGTAATGATTTAGATGCAGTTCTGATGCTTCATGTGTTCATTCTGCAATATTTTCAACCAAAAACACAGATTTGCTTTTAAACTAAACAAGAAAAAGTTTTTGAAAAGAACTAAAATTAATATCAAGGACTTCAAATACCTTCCAGTGCAACTTTTTTTGGTCTCCATGAAAAAACAAACTTTGTTCTCAACTTCAGGAGAGCAGAATTCTACTAAAGTTAATAAGTTCCGTTCCATCGTCTTCCACTAAACTATGGCCGGGTCGCCGAGGCAACAGCTTCAGACGGCAAGCCCAGGCTTCCCTTACCCCGGCTACATCCTCCAGCTCACCTGGGAGGATCCAGAGATGTGTCCTGTCCAGCTGTGAGACTCCTGTGGGTCCTGGTTCTGCCCTGGGGGTCCTTCTCAGTGTGTTGAAACACCACATCATCAAGGCGTGTGGTGCTCAGCCAACCTGTGAAGGAAACTCATTTCGGCCACTTGGATCCGTGACCCTAGCTGATCATAGCTGGTGAGTGAAGGTCTATTCAGGGGCTCTGAAGAGGTCTATACTCAGATTGAAGAGGAGCATTGTGGGTTCCGACTCAGATGTGGAACTATTGACGTGCTCCATACCCTCTTCAGGATCTGAGGGTGGTCATGACTGTTTGCCCAACCAGTCTACATGTGCTACGGTATGTGGATCTTTAGAAGTCATTCAACCGTGTCACTTGGGGACTCCTGTGGCGGGGGTCCTCCAGGAATATAGATTCTCAGAGCATTTGGTACGGGCTGTCCGGTCTCTGTATGACCGGAGCAAGAGCTTGGTCCGTATAGCCAGTAGAATGTCAATTCCATTTCCAGTGAGAGTTGAACTCCACCAAGGCTGCCCTTTGTCATCAATTCCATTCGTTACCTTCATGGAAAGGATTTCTTAGTGCGGCCGAGGAGTTGGAGGGATCCGTTTCCTCAGGATTGAACCTCTGCTTTTTGCAGATGATGTGGTCCTGTTGGCTTCATCGGACTGTGATCTCCAGCTCTCACTGGATCGATTTGCTGCTGAGTGTGAAGCGACCAGCATGGGAATCAGATCCTCTAAAACAGAGACCATGGTCCTTGCCCTGATAAGGTTGGAATGCCCCCTGCAGGTCAGGGTGGAGTGAAATGTTCCCTTTAATTTTTTATGTGTCTGAGCAAATACACAAGCTTCCTGAGCAGAAGGGGGCGGAGCAAAAACTTTTACTCTTTTGTGACGTCAGCAGAAGTGACGAGCCAAATTCCGAAGCTTCGGTTCGAAGCAATTTGTTTCAGAAAGAAAGAAGAAAGAGATATGCTTCAGAGTTTTGTCTCATTTTACCATCTTTAGTTTAAATAGATTTTTATTGTGCGCTGCGTAGGTTTTCCTGTGCGCTATTAACCTGCGAGCAGTGCGCAATTGCGCAGGCGCGCAGCTTAGAGGGAACAGTGGTGGAATGCCCCCTGCAGGTCAGGGTCCTGCTTCCAGTGGAGGAGTTTAAGTATATCTGGGTCTTGTTCACGAGTGTCAGTTTATCACCATATTAATACATTTTTTATTCACAGGACTGAAACACTCTGATTAACGGACATCAAAACAAAAACAAAAAAAAGTTGTTAAAACTCCTGGAAAATTACAACATATAATTAAATTTTTAGAGAGATTTTATTAGTAAATTTGTTGTGAGTTTGTTTCCGTTCTTCTGCTGTTTTTGTTTGTTTTCTCAGAAGGGCATTTGGTGAATGTTAGTTTCGGGCGCCGGACTGTAACATCATTGTTTACTAAAAAAAAAAAAAAGTTTGTCCAGGAATTCAATAAAAAACAAACATTTAAAAAAGACTTGTTCCTTGATTTAAAGAGTTCTTCTTTGAAATGTGAACTGCTTGTTCTGGGCTCGGCAGGGCATGACGATTATTACATTAATGTGATTTATTAAAGCTGTTCTGCATTACCTAAATGACTTTTTTTAACTTTTAATATGGTGCTCGTTGGCAGAGCAGACACACACCAGGGGACGTGGGCATAAATAAAACCAGACACAGTTTCCATTTTTCCCTCAAGCTATTTGCATTTTGTGTGTTTTTAATATCCAAACATTAGATTTGGCATGTGTGCTTATTAAAAGAAGTAAAACTAACAGACAGCAGGTGAGAACATCCACACCTGGACGCGGCTCCCATCCTAATGAAGCTAAAGGCTTATTTTTACAGGGATTAGGACCAGATGACTAACATGTCTTAATAAAAGGCTTTAGGGATAATAATTTATGACAAATTAAATTTAGGTAATTATTTAGAAAAGATCATAAATCTGAAAACAAAACCTTTCTTGTGATCTCGTCATAATTCAGTCACCAGACCAATAAAATGAAAACTTAATGACTTGTATTTGTGACAGAATGGAAGTAAAAACAGAAAAGCTGCTTTATTTATGCTGACTCACAGTAAATTAGCTCCTGATGTCCTTCGCTGTCCTAACAAGCCCTGCCAACGCTGCTCGCCAAAAGGATCGCAGATAAAGCAGCCAAAGACAGACTAATCACAGTGAGAAGAAACTGCAGCTCATTTCCAACCCTGCAATATTTATACAGCACTTTTCTACCTGCAACGACACTCAAAGCACGAGAAACCCAGGCTCCCCTCACCCCAGACACATCCTCCAGCTCATCGGGGAGCATCCTGAGGTGTTTCCTGTTGAGACGAATTCTCTCCAGCAGGTCTGGGGTCTGCCTCTGGGTGTCCTCCTGGTGGGATGAAACACCTCACCACTGACAGAGGCATCTTAACCAGATGCCCGAACCAGATGCCTGAACCACCCGAGAACCACCTCTCTCGACCCGAAGGAGCAACGGATCTATTCCGAGCTCCTCTATCTCTGAGTGAGAGCCCAGCCACCCTGGAGAGGAAGCTCATTTCAGCCGTTGTAACTGTGATCTTGTTCATTTGGTCACAACCCACTGCAGATTACGATGGTGAGCGTAGGAACGTAGATCCTGGTTACCATGGTGAGGGTAGGAACATAGATCCTGGTTACCATGGTGAGGGTAGGAACATAGATCCTGGTTACCATGGTGAGGGTAGGAATGTAGATCCTGGTTACCATGCTGAGGGTAGGAATGTAGATCCTGGTTACCATGGTGAGGGTAGGAACGTAGATCCTGGTTACCATGGTGAGGGTAGGAATGTAGATCCTGGTCACCATGGTGAGGGTAGGAATGTAGATCCTGGTTACCATGGTGAGGGTAGGAATGTAGATCCTGGTCACCATGGTGAGGGTAGGAATGTAGATCCTGGTTACCATGGTGAGGGTAGGAACATAGATCCTGGTTACCATGGTGAGGGTAGGAATGTAGATCCTGGTTACCATGGTGAGGGTAGGAACGTAGATCCTGGTTTCCATAGTGAGAGTAGGAACGTAGATCCTGGTTACCATGGTGAAGGTAGGATCGTAGATCCTGGTTACCATGGTGAAGGTAGGATCGTAGATCCTGGTTACCATGGTGAGGGTTGGAACATAAATTGACTGGTGAAATGAGAGCTTTACTTTTTCGTATCTGCTCTTACTTCATCACAACTTTATCGATGCAGCGTCCTAATAATTACAGACGCTGCACTGATCTGTCAGTCAATCTCCCGCTCCCTTCTCCCCCCACTGTGAATAAGACCCCAAGATACTTAAACCCTTCTTCTTGAGGCAGGACCCTGTCCCTGGTCTCTCGAGAGCATTCCACATAGACAATCCTACAGGTCTCCATCAGTGTGGATGCGTTAGTCATTCCAAAGTAAGTCATAAGTCCTTTCAGGGTCTGACATGGACTGACCCTAACTCCTGCTTTGAACAACTTAAAGCTCGGCAGGGTTGTTTTTTTTATTATTTGGCTTTTTTTTTATTCGTTTTTTTTCTAACGAATAACCTGCACCATTCTCAGTAATAAAGTCATGATTGTTAAAGTAAGAATTTAAAGAATTTGTTGGTTTTTGCTTTTTTACACTAAAACTAGAATAAGAATGTTTTCGCCGACTAAAACTAGAATATATAGAGATGAGTAAAATGTGACTAAAATTTAAATACATTTTTGTTCCAAAGACTAAAACTAAAACTCAGATAGCTGCCAAAAACAACGTTAGCCTGTGTTCCAGATTTTCTGTCTGGGTTTTACTTCGGTAGTCTTCGGAACCGAGCTGCTGTCTTGCAGGTTGGTTTTAATGGTTGTTTACCAGCTGATGGACCTCAAGATTTCACATTTTGAACAGACAGTCTGCTTTGTGTACTCTGTGTTTATGTATGGATATACATCTTCTATTTCTATAGAAACACAAACTGAGGAAGCTGTGTGTGTGTGTGTGTGTGAATCTAAGCAGCATAAAATCATTAACACGGTCGTTTGTTGTTGTTTTTTTTTCTCAATAGATAAGCCATAGAAAGCTTTGCTGGGAAATATTTCATGGCTCGCTGTATTTATCTGAGACTATTTGTCATCAATGAGATTTTCACGCTTTGCAGCGACTCTGACAAACATTACATGTCATCATCAGCCGTGGATGTGGAAAGGCCACCTTTCCTGTCCTTTGAAATGAACCGTGCTGGTGACACGGTGAATAAATCAGATTATTCTCCTCTGTGTGGACGGAGCCTGAGGCAGAAAATAAAACAATCTAATATAGATTTTCACAATTTAAAATCTGTTGCATCATCAGAAAAAAGAATCATTTTTATTGTCAGTTTAACCTCAGCATGGAAATCCTGTTTCACACCGTTAGAAAGGCTGACGTTTCCCAGTATACCCACTTTATTCTTTATTGTGAAGTCTGGCCGTTTGGAGGAAACACATCAAAGGAAATGAATTTTGTTGTTTGTTAAAACATTAATCTGTGCGGTGCATAACCGGAACAGAATCGTCTTTAAGTTCTGAAGGTGTGGCTTCTTATTTTCTTTAAAAGAAACAAGACTTTTGTCGGACTTTAGGATTGTTTTGCTTTTCTCAAGTTTTGTTAAAGAAATATTTCACTGTTTTTTTTTCTGGGATTTCAAAGCCTAGAGTTTTAAGCCTCACGCCCACTGCAGGACCTAAACCCTGACCTTCTTGCTGTGAGACCACTGTGCCGCTGTGCCAGCCCAGTTATTCATAGAAACTTATAAGAAGAGGCTTGAATCACTGTTCTTTCTGTGTGAAGTTTGCATGTTCTTCTCCTGTATATTTGTTTTTTTTTTTTTTTTTGTGGTTTCCTCCCACTCTTTAAAAACATGCATGTCAGGGAAATTGTCTGCTGAGAATTTTTCTGTGGCTGGGATAGGCTCAGGCGCCCCTGTGACCCCATTAGGGGTAAGATGATGTAACAGAACTCATCAAAGCTTCGTTTGGTTCATGAACCTTTTTCTGACACACACCTGTCAGTCCCACCTGTCAGAAAGAGTCGCTCTGTGACTCCGATCAGTCTGAAAAACAAAACAAAAAAATCATACGTCCCACTTCATGAACCGTGTTTGACCCACTTTATTGGAAAGATTTGTGTAAATAATAACTCTTCTAAATGAGAGCAATGAAGCAGATTCTGTTTGAAAACAGATTTCTTTCAAAGTCAGAAAGTTAACTGTAAAATAAAATATTTTAATGTTATTTATTAGGCATGATGTAAATTTATTAATGTGAGACGTTTAAACAAGACAAGCTGCCCAGAATGCTTCACGGGCACAAGAAATAAAACACAATCAGACCTTAAAACAAAAGTCTGTTTGTTAAATGATTTTATTTCAGATTTAAAAATAATGGAACTCCAAAACATTCTGAAGTTCAGGGGGCAAGAAATTAGTCTCCAAAAGATCTCTGGAAAAAAATATTCTGGTCCGACTGGTTTTCAAGAAGCAGGACATTTAAAAACAAACTTCATCAATCAGATTAAAACAGATTTGTTGAATCTGATTTGCTTGATTTATAATTTTAATTTGATTTATCTGAACATTGGTGTAAACAAAGATGGACGCCATGTTTTGTGCTAACGCACACTTCATAATTAGAACCCTGGTTTTTACTGAACGGCTAAATTTGACATCTTTGGATCATGTGATGATTTAAGGGTGGTTGTCGACCACGGAGTCCAGAGTTTAATCAGAGGAATAATTTATTTACATTATGATGGTAAAAAGAAGGAAAGTATTGCAATCAGAGCTAAATGTTAGAATGTGAGCTTGTGTGGTGTGGTGGTGTGGGGGTGTGCATGGTCCGAGACCACAGATCACTCTGCAAATAATCTCTATAATCTGAACTCTTGATGTGACTGGATGTGGATTGTAAAACATTTCAAAGCAGGTGAGGAGGTGACATGATGTCATCGAACACACGCCCACTGCAGAAACCTCAGATTACCTTTTCACCAGGAAATCCAACATGTTTCTAAAGACATGGCCTGAAACACTGTGACAAGCAGGGAAATCCTTTCATCCTGCAGGATGGGATGGATGGGGAGGGGTCTGTTTAAAGTGCAGCCACACCATGCTGAGCCATGGAGTGACATGTCTGTGATGGATTACAGCAGAACAGAAGCACCTCCATCCAAACAGGTTTGAAAGTAAAAGGAATTAGAACATTTTTATTCCTCCATCTACAGAATGTAGGACAGGTTTTACCTCTCGGGCTGTCTGTGCTTCTGTAACATTTATACTGAACATGTGGACATGGCTGTTCCTCTCTCCCTCTCCTCTGCACATGTCCAAACCATCTCAGTCTGGCCTCTCTGACTTTAAAACCTCTAACATGTGCTCTGATGTTCGCTATGTTTCCTGTTTTAATTACTGATTAAATGATCTTTTTATTACCATCTCCTTCTCTAAAAGTAAAACCTGTTCCGTCTTCTCTGGGAATTTGTTAGAAAACAACAAAACAAACACATTTTTTTTCCTCCCCTGAAGTTTTTTTTTTCCAGCCCATTTTTTCTCAAAATGCATCTTGTTGAATAAAAATGGAAGAAGAAAAAGATTTTTGTTTTAATAATGAAACTTGAAGCAACGCAGCAGTTCCACACAATTTGATCAGTAAGGAGCAGTGTGTGTGTGTGTGTGTGTGTGTGTGTGGGAGGAATTTTACATTTTTCACATTTTTTCTTCACATTAGTTTCAGAGTCGTAGTAAAATGTCTGACCTCTAACATTTCACAAACAATTAATCACAACACAAACACACAAGGGTAGGGTGATCACTCTGTGACCGAAGGGTTGCCGGTCCAATCCCCCGTCCGGAGATCGTGCTGAGGTGTCCCTGAGCAAGACACCAAACCCCCTATGTCTCCTGATGGTGGATTCCAGCTTGCATGTCAGCTTCCACCATCAGGTATGACTGTGTGTGTGAATGTGTGTGTGAATGTGTGTGTGAATGTGTGTGTGAATGGGTGAAGGTGAGAACCAACGCAGGTAGAAAAGAGTCGTAGAAGTAGAAACATTCACCAATAAGAAGGAAGTGTGTGTAAATCCTGCAGTAAGAAGGATGCTTTAGAGGAACGTCTGGAAGTATTCAGTGTGTTTTAGATATTTGGTTCCCGTTTTATAAAACTGTGTATTTACACTTTGCAGTGCACAGGTCTAAACAGTTTATGTTTGTGGTGCATGATTATTTTTGTCTTTTGCACAGTAATGTGCTCATACTGGAGTCTTAAATTTTAAATTAAGACATATTTACTGTATTTACTTGATTACCTCGTTAAATAAAACAACATGTAACTTTACTTTGACTCAAATGGTTTCCAGATCGATTGGTTTTAAAAATAGTGTAAAGTCATGACCTCTTTAACTAGTTTCTAAATTCTCTCCACTGGAGATGTTTCAAGACTCTCAGGAGAGTAGTCTGTTCCCCCTCTGTGTCCTGTTTCCCCGCTCCCTCTTGTCTGTGTGTGTGCAACTAGTCACACCTGAAACTCATCTGCTGGAGCATAAATGGATCAGTTTTTGACTCACTCTTCGCCAGATCGTTTGTTTATCATGCTTGACCTGTTATCCAGTTTTTTGGTTCCAGCTCCTACATCAGAACCTGTTTTTTTTATCTGTTTTTGTCTTCTTTATTTGGACTTTTTATCAATCTAATAAATCTGCTTGTGATTTTTTTCATCTGAGCCTGTCTGTTGTGTTAAGGGTATATTTTTGGCCTCAGTTCCACATCATGACAAAGAGTTAACTGTTAAAATCTTAAAAAAAAAAAGAGCAACTCATTAAGGGTTTGTTTACAATCAGTCAAATCAGGGTTTTTCATTTTCGTGACACTTTGATTTACATCAGATTTAATTTTTAGAAACAAACTATTAATCTTGAGCAAGTCACTTTTTTTTTGCATGTTTTCCACTATGTTTTGCAGTTTGCACTTAACTGCTAAAAAATGCACAAACTGTAAGAAAAAACACCAAAAAAACTGAAAAAAATCTAATTGATTTTTTAAAAAAAATGCTTGTTTTCATTCAGGAGCAAAGAAAACATGACCCGTCTCTTCAACCTTATTAGTTAACATCACAAAGACAAGTCAATAAAATCAATAAAACATTTTAGTGAAAAAAGAATCATTAACACGTCATCTGTGGCTTTTTTATCAGTGTTCAATACGAACTGATTAAACACAGTTTGAGACCAGAGTTTTTATTTAAAATAATCCTGAAAAAAGAATGAGTTATCTATCTGATTCCAGTTGGATGTTCTTCCTCATCCAGGCTAGCAAGCAGGCCAACGAAACTGCAAACATGGAGGAGATTCTTTGTTTTAATCACTGGTTTTATTTACTGGGGGAAGTATGGCACACTGGGACTCTCTTTTATTATCGTTATGGTTTCGTGGGGGCAGCAAGTTTTTCCAGTGCTGGTGATCTTGTTCCTGCTGTTCTGCTTCCTCGATGGTGACTCTGAGTTGTTGGAGGGGTCCCACGATCATGTCAAGCCATCGTGTACGGGGTTTACCTCGTGGTCTTTTCCAACCTTTGGATTGAATTGAAGGATTGCTCTCGTAGGATGGTCGGGAGCCAGGCAGAGGACAAGACCGAACTAGCCCAAACTAGCAGGCGCGACATTGTGCAGCCAGGCAAGATGCCCTGGGCTGGCATGTACGGGCTCTGAGCGCCTGGTTAGAGACTCGCTGGGGCACCCGATGTGGTGATTTCTTGTGTTTTCCTCTGAAACCTACTCTGGTGATATTCATCCATCTCCTGGAAGACGACAACTGTCCTGCTCTATGGCCCAGAGACGTGGCCCCTGAACGAGAATCTGGAGGCCAGTATCTGCAGCTTCAACAGCAGGGCTCTCCGAACCATCAAAAACATCAACCTGGGACTTCGTACTGGGACTCTGTACTGGGATTCCGTACCGGTTTTAATCAGTGGGTGACGTACGGTGCACCGGGACTCTCCATCAGGTTTCGATTATTTTTTAGATAAACTGTCTTTGAGAAGGAGGCTCTAAGGACGGGTACTTCAGTGCTCAGATGACTTCAGTTTGGCCAGTATTCATGATGATGTTTGGACTGTTTTTGTGTGTTTGGTCATTGGTCTGTGTGTGTGTGGTGTGTGTGTGTGTGTGTGTGTGTGTGTGTGTGTGTGTGATATAAATGAAATAGAATGGACTCCGTGTCCAGCAGGCCTCTGGTGTCATGGTTTTACACGCTCTTAATGTTCTGATTGGACAGTAGAATCATTTCATCAGTGTTTTTATTTCATCCCGTAAACGTCTGGCCGCTCAATCAGGAGTTTCTTACTCATTTAATGTGCGAACAACGCCAACACATGTCGATGTCTCACCGCAACGAACCGTCTTTAAAACTGTGAGCAGTGAACTCTCTGCCCTTTCAGCCACATTTACAGATTAACAGAATAATAAAAGCAGGCTGGAAAATATGTGAGGTTCTGCAGAGCTCATTTTTCTCCCACAAACGTGTGAACATGTGCAGGATGATGTGCACACCACCACTGAGTCACTTCCTGATTAATTCTTCAAGGTTTGGTGTAAAATACAGAGGAGGTAACTCAGAATAAAAACTCTGACAATAAATCAGAACAAAAACAATTCAGTAATGAAAGGAAATAAAGTTTTTCTCATGATTTTTCCACTAAAACTGCTCTGAGTGTTTGTCCCGCAGGACACTCGCTGGCTCGTCTTTCAGTCCTTGTGTCTAAATTTAAAATGTCCTTGTGTGTGTACCTGCATCGCCTCAGTCCATCACCTCGCTGCAATCTGTCCCAAAAAAACAGACGGAAATGAAACATTCATGCAGATAAACTGAAAAAATTAAGAGTAGTTTTGTAATTAATCTGCAGATTGGAACAGAAAATATTTTACAAACTTAAACCTGATGGTCCACACACACACACACACACACACACACACACACACACACACACACACACACACACACACACACACACACACACACACACACACACACACACACATATGCAGACCATAGCCACACACACACACACCCACACCCACACACACACACACACACACACACACACACTCATATGCAGACCATAGCCACACACACACACACCCACACCCACACACATATGCAGACCATAGCCACACACACACCCACACCCACACACATATGCAGACCATAGCCACACACACACACATTTCCTCACTTAGAAGAAAACATTTCCAATCTCTCAGTGTGTGTGCGGTCTGTGTGTGAGACTATTTTCTCTCAGTCTATCTCTCTCTCTGTGTCTCTCACGAGCACACACTCTCAAACACACAAAAAAATTCTGAGTCACGCAGCGCTACGGGAGTGGGAGGGGCTACAGCAGCAGCAGGTGCTGTTCATTGAGAACAGACTTACCAACGTGATTTCACATCAAAGACTCCGAAGGTCACCACTAACACTAGAAAAAGATGCTAAATAATTTAAAAAAACCCAAAAAGATTTACTAGAAGGTTTGAAAACTCAGTAAAAATGTCGGAAACTACATTTGGAAACATTTGGAAACTACCTAAAAGTTGCTGAGTTGGAAACAAAGACTTCCTGTCGTTTCATTTTTTTTTTTTTTTTTTTACAGACCTGGCAGTCGACTTGGGATCAGTCCGCGTGCCTCCACCACGACCATCGACCACCACAACTACTACTATCAACCGCGATCGACTGGTTGGGCACTCCTGCTGAACGTTTTCAGACAAAATCCCAAAAACTAAAAAAAGTAAAAGCAATAAAAAACATTTTAAAAAACAAAACCTACATTTATAAAAAACAGAAAACATCAAATTAAAATTAAAAAGTCTTATTAAGAAGGAATCTTCTGGCCTTCTTTTTAAAAGGCCGTTTGTAGCCGTGAGGAGTTCAGAGGGTTCACTCCAAAGCCGTGGGCATCGGCCTGGAAGGCTCTGGCCCCCATCGTGATCACCGTGGTCCTTGGCTGGTGGGCAGTGGGTGGCATCATTTCCTCCCTGCCCCGTTCTGCTTGTACACGGTTCATCTTGCTGATCCAAGCAGTAAAAGCAGACGCAGAAACAGAGAGAATAGGTAGCTGTGTTTACACACACAGGATTCCACCAGCTGCTTATTAGCTGGTGTTTCCTCTCTGCCTCCCTCCACACAACATGATTTATGTGCAGGGGCAGCACTTTGAAATGACTGCAAACTGTCAGGAAGCTAATCTTTATTAAAACGTAAGCTGTGGAAAAGTTGACCCGCGGCTGTGTGACTGTTTATAAAGTGATTTAAAAGAGTCTGTTTCTTTTTCTCAGATTATCAGACCGGCGCCACAATGGAGGCCGCAGAGAAGCTTTGCTGCTGCTCATTTACTCTTAGTCACAGCGTTTCGTCGTCATTTCTCTGCATTTCTTACAACATAACTCATATTTTCAACAATACGTTTATACATTTACAGCGAAACAAAAAAACTTGTAAAATTCATTAACTTGAACAATTAATTGTTCTTTCCTCAAAACGAACTCTTCATGTCAATAAAAACGTTAGAATAAAAAGACATCGCCATCTGATTGGCCATTGATTTGGGAACTACCCGAAAAGGTTCAAGTCACAATTTCCCAAGCTTCCCTCACCCCGAGTGCATCCTCCAGCTCACCCGGGAGGATCCCGAGGCATTTCTCGGCCAGCTGTGAGACAGTCTGTCCAGCAGGTCCAGGACCTACCTGTGGGTCTACTCTTTGAGCCGCCACCTTACTCTGGTGGAGGGGTTTGCATGCCCCGATGATCCCAGGTATTATGTTGTCCGGGCTCAATACCCCTGATGCGATCAGCCGAGGCAAACAAGCCCTAAGTGAGGGGCCGGACAAAACCCCAATGGAAAGAACAATCATGGCCAAGTTTCCCTTGACGTGGATCACCAGGGTCTCCCCAATGGAGACGGGCCTTAGGATGGGGCACGAGAGCGAGCACCTGGTGGCCGGGCTTTAACCTGTATTTTACCAAACACGAGCATATCATCATTTCTATACGCCCCAAAAAAAATCAGCTTAGAAAACAGTATTTTCTCAAAGCGTGTCATACTTGTAGCATAAAAATAGAAAATAATTCCAATCGATTCTGATTCATTCAGGTGGTCATTGTTACAGTGATGCCAGAGCTAGACTGGTTGCCTCCTCTAATACTCTGGATTGAGTATTAATTGACTGCACATGTGCAATTTTTTTTTTTTTTTTTTTTTCAAATGAGTTTTTAAGAACTCAGATAGATCCAGGAGGAATGCCTTCACAGGTATGCTAACGCAACAAAAAATGAAATAATTTCAGCTTTCAAACGACAATATTTTGACTTGAAAACTCAGTGAATGTGTGTATGTGTGTGTATGTGTGTGTGTGTGTGTGAATGTGTGTTTGTATGTTTTGTCCACATTGAATGGTGAGAAGTATTTTGAGATCTTTAATTCTTTTAGTTGGAAAATTTGTTAGAAAAACCAAAAAGGAGTAAAATTTCATGGATTATGTTTTAATAAAAGATTTTCATCCAGAAATGTTGACGCTGTCGAGCAGATCTCAGGTCAGGTAAAAGCTGCCCTGATTGATCTGAGAGTTTAAAATAATTATGAAAATGACATTAAAGTGCAAGCGTACATTCATTGTGTCTAAAATATTCACCACTCCCAGTGATTGGACATGTAAAACTATGGACTAATGGACCTCACAGTGATTGGACATGTAAAACTATGGACTAATGGACCAAAGGAGTTATTTCTGTATTCTTAGTTCATCATTCTTTTCAGGTTCTGACGTCTGGTGCATGCAGATGAACAGATTTCTGCTGATGTGCCTTTTGGCCAGGCTTTCATCCATTTTTAAATTGTTTGTCGTTGTTTCTCTGCTTTTAATTTGATGGAGATATGGAGGTAAATACAGCGAGTTCAGTCACGGTGAGTTTTTGCACTAGTTTTATGTTTAATAAACTAACTTCTTCCTGTTGTTTCTGTAAGTTGTTCATTAACATGAGAAGTACTGAATCCGGAGGTCAGGAGATTTTTCTCTAATGAGATCCATCCGTCTGTGTCTGGGAGACATTTCTCTGATGCGTTCAGCTCATTAATGTGACAAATATACCTGCTTCATTCTGTTTGTTTGGCTTTTTTTTCTGGGTAGTTGGAACGAATCTGTTTTAAATAATACATTATTATTTAAATAAACTTTCGGAAGGTTTAAAAAAAAAAAAAAAAAGGATGCAAATACCAACATGAACTCAGAACACAATGACTAAACAAAGGGTCCATGTTAGCCCTCTCAGAATGTCTTTAATGTATAATCCTTACAATATATATCACGTGAAAAGACAACTTGATCTCCATCCCTCCCAAACCACGCCCCTAGAACTCCAAATATGGATCATGCAAATGTTTTAAAACACATCTTTTACTTTCATCCTTTCCCTTCAGGGGGCGCCACAGTAAGTCAGTTTCTTTCTTCTAATCCTGTCTCCTGCATCCTCTTGGCTTCATGTCCTCCATTCATAAAGCATTCATAAAGCTTCTTTTTGGTTTTCCTTGTAAGGTTTTCGTCAAGAAACGACCCTTCAGAGTCTTTGAGACAGTGGCGGTTATTAAGGTGTAGCACCAATTTGAGCAACTCCTAACAGTCTTTACTTGGTGGTTACTAAAGCAAGGCACCAAAAATGGGACTGGACTGGAGGACCAATCCAAAAGGCAAATGCTTTATACAAGTATTTATAGGACATGCAGATATTCACAACGCTCCCGTTTCTCTTCTTCCTCGTCTTCTGCTCCTCCTTCATAACTCGACGCTAAGGCAGTGTTTATTCTTGAACAACCAAATCCAATTGCCACATTAGGTATTACAAGATGCGCAAGATGCGGCAAAAATTACCTGCTAGGTGTGGGAGAGTTAATATTCCTCTCTCTCCTCTGCACATGTCCAAACCATCTCAGTCTGACCTCTCTGACTTTAAAACCTCTAACATGTGCTGTTCCTCTGACCCTGTCCATCCTGGTCACTCCCAGAGAGATCCTCAGCATCTTCATCTCTGATACAAACATCTCTGTTTCCTGTCTTTTTCTCAGTGTCACTGTCTCTAGACCAATCAGCATGGCCGCTCTCACCACACTGTCTCTAGACCAATCAGCATGGCCGCTCTCACCACACTGTCTCTAAACCAATCAGCATGGCCGCTCTCACCACGCTGTCTCTAGACCAATCAGCATGGCCGCTCTCACCACACTGTCTCTAGACCAATCAGCACGGCCGCTCTCATCATACTGTCTCTAGACCAATCAGCATGGCCGCTCTCACCACATTGTCTCTAGACCAATCAGCATGGCCGCTCTCACCACGCTGTCTCTAGACCAATCAGCATGGCCGGTCTCACCACGCTGTCTCTAGACCAATCAGCATGGCCGCTCTCACCACACTGTCTCTAGACCAATCAGCATGGCCGGTCTCACCACACTGTCTCTAGACCAATCAGCATGGCCGCTCTCACCACGCTGTCTCTAGACCAATCAGCATGGCCGCTCTCACCACGCCGTCTCTAGACCAATCAGCATGGCCGCTCTCACCACACCGTCTCTAGACCAATCAGCATGGCCGCTCTCACCACACTGTCTCTAGACCAATCAGCATGGCCACTCTCACCACGCTGTCTCTAGACCAATCAGCATGGCCGCTCTCACCACACTGTCTCTAGACCAATCAGCATGGCCGCTCTCATCATGCTGTCTCTAGACCAATCAGCATGGCCGCTCTCACCACACTGTCTCTAGACCAATCAGCATGGCCACTCTCACCACGCTGTCTCTAGACCAATCAGCATGGCCGGTCTCACCACACTGTCTCTAGACCAATCAGCATGGCCACTCTCACCACGCTGTCTCTAGACCAATCAGCATGGCCGGTCTCACCATGGTTTTGGACACTTCTCCTTAGCTGAAACTCTTCTATCACACATCACACCGTTCCAACCTGCCTATGTACTAAGTACTTCAAATCCTCCACCTTCTCTATCTCTTCTTCTTGTTATATGTGATGCATGTGTGATGGTATTCAAATGAGCCGGTGCCGCTTGTCATTCCTCATGCAAAATGCTGAGGAAGCATAATTTTACCGAAGCGCAGATGGGGATGCATGAAGCAGGGCTCTTAGCAAGCTACAGCCGCCGTGAAAGACAGCCACGTGGGAGGCGGTCACTATGGCATCTCTGGATATGGCGCATGCTGATTTGTCACTGACAAAAAAAGAAAGTAGCTGTAATAATACACACTTTAGTACAAGCATGTTTTATTCTCCTGTTACCCGTCACCTCTGTTTTTTAGGTGTATGTTTAACGCAGATTTTTTTCTCTGGTACTACTTTGGGTGACCCCATTATGATTCTTATTTAGGTTGGCTGTAGATGCCATTCTCTGCCAGGGTCGCAGGGGCAGCCGTAGCAGGGAAGCCAGGACTTCCCTCACTGTGGACACCGCTTTCTGTTTATTAACTGCTTGAAAGTCAAGGAATCAAGAGCTGTTTATTGCCATTGTCAGTGAAAATTCACAGACTAGTAACCTGCTTCTGCATCGTGTGTAACATCAAACATAAAATCTGTCAAATAGAATAAAAATAAAGATGTAGTAAAAAATACAAAATAAAATAAAAACTATAACATTTGAAGAACGCTACCAAGAACCACGTAGTTTTCAGACATCTTTTTAATATCAGAAAATACCAGTCAGTATCGTTTGTATTAAAAGAAAACAAACGTTTTGCTGTGCAAAGAAAGAAGTCAGTGTTTTATCTGCTGTGTGTGAACTACAGAAACAAGCCAGAACAATCCGTCTCATGCTGTCTGTCCTGCAGAAAAAAGGAGAGGTCTGAAGGAGACTCTGGAATGTCAGAGAAGCAGATGACCTTCCCCAACCGCTCAGAGGCCAGATTATTGCATAAAGCATTAAGGCCTCTAAATGAGTTTTATTTCTTCCCACTGAAATGTGAACTCATACCTCATCGGAGAAGATTCCAGCTTCACCAATCAGGGAGCCGTCCACTGGGCTGAATGGATGAATAATCTGACTTTTAAAGATGTTTCCTTTTATGCCTGAAGCCAAAGAACTCTGTCTTTATTTTCTCATTTCCTCTCACTCTGTTTCCTTGGTTGCCTCTCATCCCCACAGTCACATCAAAGTCAGGCTGGAATTACCAGCTGGAGCAGAAGGTCTTCCAGCTCATTCATAATGAATGAAGGTGCGGTTTACTGGCTCTGTCTAAGACCCCCTGCGCCCCCATCTTGGACCCAAGCTAATTATATCACCACTGCCTCCCTGGAGGGGGCATTACTTTCACTGTTTGCTTCTGAGTAACAAAAAAACCATCTGAAGGAAGTCCATCTGCTACATCCCACATACATGCACTGTGAGGTTTCGTTTCCTCCATGGAGGGGTGGGTGCTCTTTTTGCTTTAGCCAATCGCTGTTTTTTGATTATGATGTTAGTGACGTGGCAACAAAATGAGAAAAAAAATTCAACTTCACCCAAATCCGTCGGCAACTGGACGTTTCCTCTGAAATAAAACTCCCTAAAAGCAAGTTTTTGTTTTGCCTTTGAATTCTCAATTTTTGGAATTGTTGCAAACCTACGCTGCATGAAAAGAGCAGGAATGTGTTGGAGAAACTCCCCAAAAAATAAGAACAATTTCTGGGGCTTATTTGACAGAAATACAGTCACAAGACAAGATCAGACAAACACAAGTTCTGACAGAGAGATCGACCGACGGGTCGGTGCAACGTCCGCAATAATAAGGACGCTGCATTGATCCGTCATGGTGAAGAAAGAACTGAGCCAGAAAGCAAATCTCTGGATTTACCAGTCGATTTACATTCCTACCCTCACCGTGGTAACCAGGATCTACGTTCCTACCCTCACCGTGGTAACCAGGATCTACGTTCCTACCCTCACCATGGTAACGAGGATCTACATTCCTACCCTCACCATGGTAACCAGGATCTACGTTCCTACCCTCACCATGGTAACGAGGATCTACGTTCCTACCCTCACCATGGTAACCAGGATCTACGTTCCTACCCTCACCATGGTAACCAGGATCTACGTTCCTACCCTCACCATGGTAACCAGGATCTATGTTCCTAGCCTCACCATGGTAACCAGGATCCACGTTCCTACCCTCACCATGGCCAGAGATGTGGCATCCGGGAGGAGCTCGGAATAGAGCTATAGCTCCTCCAGGTCGAGAGAAGCCAGATGGGACAGTTTGGGCAGCTGTTTAGGATGCCTTTCTTACTGGTGAAGTGTTCCGTCCCACCTGGAGGAGACCCAGAGTTTAGACGAATTAGACGCCGGACCTGCTGTCTCACAGCTGGACAGGGAACACCTCAGGATCCTCCTGGGTGAGCTGGAGGATGCAGCCAGGCTGAAGGAAGCCTGGGTTTCCCAACTGAGACTGTCGCCCCGGTGACCCAAGCAAGGATAAGCAAAAGACGATGGAACGGAACAAGTTCAGAAATCCATGTAATTCATACTCCAGAACGCTGGAGTGAAATAAAATTCAGTAGAGGTGGTGCCAGCCTGTCGATCTCAACATGTCAGCATAAGCCATGCAGGAAGAAAAGTTACTGCTGCAAATCTTTTCTGATGTATTTTAGATTTAAACTATTTCCAAACTGTTTTTTTAATCAGTGTAAAAAACTAAGACTGCATTTGATTTAACAAGCTCATAACTTGTGTTACTGAGATTGTAACAAGTAAGAAACTATCATGTTTTTTTCCCAGTAATGCCTTAAATGACCAAATAAAGGAATAGATTACTTTGTAATGCATTACTCTGATGTGTGCGTCTGTAGAACTAGAGGGGAGAGTTCTACGTATGGGGAGGTTTAGAAATAAAGGAGAATAAGAACACGACCCGGCTGATGGATGATCCTGATGGGAACACCATCACAGCAGAAACAAAGAAAAAGTATGACAACAAAGAACACCAAAGGTTGTTTGGCTGTGGGGGTGGGGGGCCGGGGGAGGTGAGAGGGGGGATTATCAGAAAGAAAAATAGAGGAATTTCTGCTGTGAGCGATAGATTGACAGGAAAGGACATAAAAGAAAGGAACAAAACAGAGAAAAAGAAGGAAATCTATCAGTTTAATGAGCAAACACGGTTCTGTTCTTTAGAGGACGGTTGGCACGGTGACCTGGAGGGGTGTGTGAGGGGGGGACAAGTCACATCATCAGAACATCAAAATATGTCATGCTCTGTTTTTAATCTTTATTTATATACATACACACACACACACACACTAAAACATATACAGACATGGATGCAAACAAGCAGACCCTCACACAGACATGGTTTGCAGGGCTAATTTTTTCCCTTTATTTAGAACATTTGTTTCATTTTCAGAACCGTTTAGTCACCATTAATAATAAAATGTATTGTACTTATGTTGCTCTTTCCAGGAGCCACAAAGATGCTTCACATATTCATTATTCATTCACTCCATACCAGGTGAGGGTAAGCTACTGCTGTAGCCACAGCTGTCCTGGAGCAGACTGGCAGAAGCATGGCTGCCATTTTATGCCATCGGCCCCTCTCACCATCATCAACCAATCTTACACACACCAACCAGACCAGGCAACATGGGTAAAGGGTCCTGCCCAGGGACACAACCACAATTTTTATCTCACCGGGTGTCCCACTGTGGCTCCTGAACCAGCAGTGTTCCATCCCAGTACTGCCCAGACACAGCCTACTTAGCTGCTAAGGTCTTATGGGTGCAGACATTGACAAGCTGATGTGGCCACAATTAAGTCATGGTTGGTGTCGAAGCCTATCTCAGCTGGTTTCAGGCAAGAGGTAGGGTACACGCCGCAAGGGCTACACACAGACAATGATACCAAGGGGCAATTTTATGACAGCCAATCAACCTAATGTGCATGTTTTTGGAGGGAGTGAGGAAACCAGGGAAAGCTGACACAAACACGAAGAACATGCAAACTCCACACAGAAAGACCAGTGTTTCAAGCCCTGCCCACACTCCGGGACTCAAACCCTGACCTTCTTGCCGTGCACTCACCGTGCTAACCACTGCCCCAACAAGCAGTTCTTTATTTTAAACATTTGTCATTAAATATAAAATAAAAACTCTTATTTTTCTTAGAATTTTTTTTTTCTATTCATCTTCTTTCCAAAATGTCTGGCTGGACTTTTTCTGTTTCTTTTCTTATTTTATTTCTGTTTCTCTTTCCTGCGTTGGTCCTCATTTAAACCTCTTAAAAAGAATTTGATAATTCAACTATTTTTATTGTTTTGTTTACAGTTTGAACAGAAATGTAAACAATAAAAGCATGAATAATTTTGATAAACTGTTTAGTGTATGTTTTCCATCAAAGGTTAAAACTTTGGTTTAAATTCTTCCAGAACAGAGAATCTGTTTTCAGACCGGCCTTATTAACGTTTCACTTTTTACATCTTAACCGTAAAAAATCTGTTTTTCTTTCATCAACTCATTAAAGCAGAATGTTGTGGATGTTTGGAGGATGTGTGTTTCAGACCTACTTAAACTAAAAATAACTGTGTTTTAAAAAGAAGCCACAACATTTTAAAGGCTTATTAACCTAATGAAGATTTCAATGAGAGCGAGAATAATTCCTCCGTTTGTCCCAAAACACACTTTGTATTAAAAACATCAGGCCTGCAAGGTTTTTACTTTTTACCTCCAGCTTTGTGCAGACCTTTGGTTGCATGACCCTTAAATCTAAGGATGGTTATCGATACCATCTTATTGATGCCAGTCGTCATGATTCTCCTCCCAGTTGGAACATTTCCTCCCTCCTAATCCTGACCCATTCTGTCCGGCAGGTCTCAATCACCTCTCCCTCATGTCTTCAGGTGTGTCTTATCTTCCCCTGGATTTCTTAAACCCTGGTGTCCCTGACGTCCTTGTCAGATCATTCCCCTACTGCATCCTGCTTGACTGGTCTGCAGTGCTGCTGTCATGCAGCCATGATGGTTTCCCTCCATGATGGTTCCTCACCCTGCTCCTGGTGGACCCTGCTGTCCTGTAATCCCTCTGAGCTCTACACTCTGGTCCCTCATTCTGCTGAGCTCTACACTCTGGTCCCTCATCCTGCTGAGCTCTACACTCTGGTCCCTCATCCTGCTGAGCTCTACACTCTGGTCCCTCATCCTGCTGAGCTCTACACTCTGGTCCCTCATCCTGCTGAGCTCTACACTCTGGTCCCTCATCCTGATGAGCTCTACACTCTGGTCCCTCATCCTGCTGAGCTCTACACTCTGGTCCCTCATCCTGCTGAGCTCTACACTCTGGTCCCTCATCCTGCTGAGCTCTACACTCTGGTCCCTCATTCTGCTGAGCTCTACACTCTGGTCCCTCATCCTGCTGAGCTCTACACTCTGGTCCCTCATCCTGCTGAGCTCTACACTCTGGTCCCTCATTCTGCTGAGCTCTACACTCTGGTCCCTCATTCTGCTGAGCTCTACACTCTGGTCCCTCATCCTGCTGAGCTCTTGACTCTGGTCCCTCATCCTGCTGAGCTCTACACTCTGGTCCCTCATCCTGCTGAGCTCTACACTCTGGCCCCTCATCCTGCTGAGCTCTACACTCTGGTCCCTCATCCTGCTGAGCTCTACACTCTGGTCCCTCATCCTGCTGAGCTCTTGACTCTGGTCCCTCATCCTGCTGAGCTCTACACTCTGGTCCCTCATCCTGATGAGCTCTACACTCTGGTCCCTCATCCTGATGAGATCTACACTCTGGTCCCTCATCCTGATGAGATCTACACTCTGGTCCCTCATCCTGATGAGCTCTGTGTCTGATTTGGCTCTCCTGCAATAAACTGGTTGAAACTGGCTGTGATTCTGGGTCCTTCTTCACCATCATGATGCCAGTACTCTTATTGGTTCTGATTTTTGTTACTCATTTTTCGTTTACACTCATTTTTTCTTTCTTTCATGTTTACTGTGTTGCTGAAACCCAAATTTTCCACATGTGGGATCAATAAAGTAATTTAGATTCTGAATAATAATCAGGTACACTATATTGCCAAAAGTATTGTCTCACCTGCCTTTACTCATTCTATGAACTGAAGTGCCTCCCATTCCTAACTCATAGAATTCAATATGATGTCGGTCCACCTTTTGCAGCTATTACAGCTTCAACTCTTCTGGGAAGACTGTCCACAAGGTTGAGGAGAGTGTTTATAGGAATTTTTGACCATTCTTCCAAAAGTGCATTGGTGAGGTCACACACTGATGTTGGTCGAGAAGGCCTGGCTCTCAGTCTCCGCTCTAATTCATCCCAAAGGTGTTCTATCGGGTTCAGGTCAGGACTCTGTGCAGACCAGTCAAGTTCATCCACACCAGACTCTGTCATCCACATCTTTATGGACCTTGCTTTGTGCACTGGTGCACAGTCATGTTGGAAGAGGAAGGGGCCCGCTCCAAACTGTTCCCACAAGGTTGGGAGCATGGAATTGTCCAAAATGTTTTGGTATCCTGAAGCTTTAAATGTTCCTTTCACTGGAACTGAGGGGCCAAGCCCAGCTCCTGAAAAACAACCCCATACCATAATTCCTCCTTCACCAAATTTCACAGTTGGCACAATGTAATCTGAAATGTACCGTTCTCCTGGCAACCTCCAAACCCAGACTCGTCCATCAGATTACCAGATGGAAAAGCGTGATTCATCACTCCAGAGAACGCGTCTCCACTGCTCTAGAGGCCAGTGGCGGCGTGCTTTATACCATTGCATCCGACGCCTTGCATTGCACTTGGTGATGTGTGGCTTGGCTGCAGCTGCTCGGCCATGGAAACCCGTTCCATGAAGCTCTCTGCGTACTGTACTTGGGCTGATCTGAAGGTCACATGAAGTTTGTAGCTCTGTGCAGAAAGTCAGTGACCTCTTTGCACTATGCGCTTCAGCATCCGCTGACCCCTCTCCGTTACTTTACGTGGCCTACCACTTCGTGGCTGAGTTGCTGTTGTTCCCAAACGCTTCCATTTTGTTATAATAGAGCTGACAGTTGACTGTGGAATATTTAGGAGCGAGGAAATTTCACGACTGGATTTGTTGCACAAGTGGCATCCTATGACAGTTCCACGTTGGAATTCACTGAGCTCCTGAGAGCGGCCCATTCTTTCACAAATGTCTTGTTTCAAAGTCTGCATGCCTGAGTGCTTGAATTTAATATACCTGGGGCCAGGCCAAGTGATTAGAACACCTGATTCCGATCATTTGAATGGGTGAGCGAATACTTTTGGCAATATAGTGTATCTTATCGTCACTCTCTTTGATAATTTTTAGTGAAAAAACAACAGAAGAAGACAAACAATCCGGATTCAAATGAACCTTGTTTTTTAAAACAATATTAACCTTATTTACCTCAATTATTTTAATTTATTTTACTTTGTTTAACTGCATCCACGATTTGTTGATTTGTCTTTCTTCACTTGTTTTTACACTAAAAGTATGAGTTAAGAGACCGGATTGAAGAGCAGTATTGATAAAAATATTAATATTAATAAGATGGTATCGATAACCATCCCTACTTAAAACCAAATCAGTTCATCTATAGTTGGAACTGAACATATCTGGTCATTTTAATGAAAGATCTTCACTGGTTTGGGAGGTGTTGCTTTTCTCATGAAAACATTTCTTTTATTTTATATCTCATCCACATTCTGTCGACGGACATGAAAATAAAACAACATGTCACAGCACCAAAAAAAAAAAAGGGTCTGATATCAGTTTCCTGGCTTCTGAAGCTGGATGAGCGAGCACAGGAAAACCAATCATCTCCATTTTGTTCCACGACAGATTGAAGCAACATCTGAGACAGAAAGATAGAATGTTTCCACTCCAGTTCTGTCCTGATGATAAACACGGCCGTCAGGCAGACCCCGCTGACCCTCACAGAGCCACTTACCTTCTGAACACAACCTGATTACCCCAGAGAGCGCAGAGGGGATCAAACTCACCTCGTCCAATCAGAGGGAGGAAAACAGTAAAACACTGAAACTTTCTCATGTGTTTACGACCTTTAGACATGTCAGAAAATACAACCTGATAATTAAAAATACCAGAAAAGAAAAAGGTTACTTTATTAAAAACAGTGTTATTTTACTCTGAAAAACCCAACGTTTCCTCTCGTTTTATCTTCAAGATTAAAACGAACTCAGACTTTAAAAATATTTATACATTTCGTTTTTACAATATTCTTTAAATCTGGTTTCACTGGTTAAACTCGTGATCAAAAATAGATGCACAGAAAATAAAAAATAGAGACTAATAAACTCTGAGATTTAAACAAATCTATTTTCACATGGTGAAGTAAAACCACAGCCTGCCAATCATTTTAACTTCCTGGTTTTATTGGTTAAAAACAAAAAAACTGTGAAAAATCTAAGAAAAGACCAGAAACGCTCTGGTTTCCTCCAAAAACATACACGTTAGGTTGATTAGCTGCTGGGACATCACCCCTAGGAATGAATGTGTGTGTAGATGGTTGTCTGTGTGTGTGTCCCCACAACAGACTGGTGACCTGTTCAAGGTGTACCCTGCCTCTCGTCTTTAATCAGCCCAGACAGGGTCCGGCACCCCCGTGTCAGGGATAAGAGGTTCAGGAGACAAAACAAAAATAGATTTGTTGAGATTGTAAAGCACTCGTTTTTTATGAGTGAAAAAAAGTGTTTAAATAAAAATGATTTTGGTTTTAAGTTATTTATAAATATTTACAGCCGGGCGCTTCGATGTCCCGACCGAAACAACAGCTTAAAACGAGGTAAGCTGTAGGTAGAGCCACGCAGCACGGCGGACATGTTGAAAATACACAAAACAGAAATAATCTTTTTTTTTTTTGTTATTGTTTTCTATTTTTATGAAAGTTCATTTGAATATTAACATGGATTTTTTGGTGACATTCGTTTATAATCTTTCATTTACGTTTGAGATTTTTACTCAATCGTTTAGTTACTTATTATCCATTTGAATAAAGTTAAAATGTTTTATTTTTTACGTTTCTGGTCACTTGTTTGTCTAAAAGTTTTACTTTATGAGAAAAATATGTTTCGGAAAACGTGAAGGTGGTCTTAACTCGATTCTAAGATTAATCCATGTTTTAGAGTTTTAGACTTGTTTGCAGGGTCCCATGGAGCTGGGATCAGGACTCGTTCTCCGGGGTCATCAGGGAGGTTTCTACATTTCTCCGCTCACGTCTGCAGATAAAAAATACGACATAAACATTTTACATGAGATTAAACAGAAAAGTTTAACTGCGTGTCAGAGAGTTTCAAACACGTTAAACAGAAGATCAGCGCTAGCTGTATATGAACCAGTAGTGATTTACTATAGTTTATAAAACACAGCCCACACACACACACACACACACACACACACACACACACACACACACACACACACACACACACACAGCCCACACACACACACACACACACACACACACACACACACACACACACACACACACACACACACACACACACACACACAGTTTGTAGGAATTCCAAACACATACTTTGGTTCCTCACCACCATCATATATAATCACACCGGAACCAAAAATCTGCATTTTTTGTGAATTATAATTAGTCTCATTTTGATTTAGAAAATGATGATTATCATAAATTTTTAAACTTTCAGACCAGTTATCCCACAGCCACGGATCGACCCAGATAAGCCTCACTGGTTCTCCATGACGACGTGTGGGAGAAGACATTTCTCTGCAGGGTGTGAAGCGCTGTGGAATGACATGTTTTATCTTTTATCTATTTTTTATTTGAGTTTATAAAGACTTTTTTTTATTTTGTTCTGAAATGAGGGTCGATAATCACATTCTAAGAAGATCTGCTGGTTTCATTGGGAACGATTTAAGCAGGTCATAAAAAAGACACTTATTTTTAATTTAAGTCTATTTTATTTTTACAACATAATGTTATAAAACACACGTCTCAACTGGATTCACAAAAAAGTACAAAAAAATTACACAAAGAACCATAAAAAACATGCATAAAACAGAAAAAAAAAAGTTAAAAATACTAAACAAAAACTAACTAAAAAATGACAGCAGATCAGACCCTCCTTCACGGTGAAGACTCAGACCCTCCTTCACGGTGAAGACTCAGACCCTCCTTCACGGTGAAGACTCAGACCCTCCTTCACGGTGAAGACTCAGACCCTCCTTCACGGTGAAGACTCAGACCCTCCTTCACGGTGAAGACTCAGACCCTCCTTCACGGTGAAGACTCAGACCCTCCTTCACGGTGAAGACTCAGACCCTCCTTCACGGTGAAGACTCAGACCCTCCTTCACGGTGAAGACTCAGACCCTCCTTCACGTACGTAGACAGATATTCAGTTTCAAATGGTTTTACAGATTATATTTTTCTGTATAAAACTTCATGCTTCGGAGGATCCTTCACACTTCCTGCTTATTGATGTTGTTTTAGCAGCTGCAGAATCCTTCCTCATCATGTCTTTATCTGCCCGGCACAGTGTGGGCTCCGATTCACACACACATCTTTAAACTGTGAAAAATGGAATGTTTTCATTCACATGTTTCCTGATTTCCAGCAGCAGAGATCGTTTTATGTCCAAGATTGATGGAGATGTTGATCTGTTAATAATATGGAACAGACTTCATTTATTTGGGTTTTTCTTACAAACCGACAAAAATCTGATTTCAGAAATTTAAAAACTCAGAGAAACAAAACAATCCAGAAAAACCAAAGTAAACATCGTAATGATGCTTTGATTCGTTTGTATCATTATTTGGAACAGATCGAGTAGGAATGTTTCACATATTTGTTGTGAAGATGAAAAACCGTCTTCACCGCCTCTGGCTCTTTCTCCCCACACCTCCCCACACCTGGTCCAAATGACCTCTCCCAAATCTTTGCACCTGTGTCTTCTCTTCTTATTCCTGCTCAGATTGGTCTCTTGTCCTGGTCGGCTTACCTCCCCATGACAATACCAAGGTCTTGTTCACCATGGTTGTCCAGGACCCGAGCCTGCTCAGGTCTGCTGCTCTTGTCTGTGACTCTTCTTTAAGCTCTTCTCTCTCATTAATCTGGTTAAAACTGAGCCGTACCTCTCACCACCGTGACAGAGGGAGATGGATCTGTACAGGTTGGCAGGACAGAGAGACTGAGAAATTCAAGATGGTTACGATGATTAAATATAGTAATGGATGTGTCCTGACAGGTGACTGAAATGTGATGGAAAGAGAACTTAGAAAAAATGAGAGAAAAGAAACCGTAGAAGAGGATCCTGTCGGGGAGCAAGAAGTAGGAAGAAGTTCAGAGGTCACTGAAGAGTGGAAGGTCTTTGGTCCTGATGAGAGCCTGTGGAGGTGTGGACGTTTATGACGGGTTTGGTTTGTCCTCATCTTTAACGTTTCCAGTAAGCTGAATGTTGGAGATATTTCATCACAGCTTTAAAGGAATTTAGAGCTGATTTTAAAAGAGTTTCTGTGTTTAAAACTTTGAAAGGTCTGTTTGGCTCTTCTTTTGTCCAGTCCGGTAGCCGGTCGTCTCTCTCTATTCTGTTCCGTTGTCTTCTGCTTGTCCAGGGCCATCAGCCTCAGACAGAAACCCAGGCTTCTCTCACCCCGGCTGCATCCTTCATTTCACCCGGGAGGATCCTGAGGTGTTCCCTGTCCAGCTGTGAGACATAGTCTCTTCAGTGGGTCTGGGTCTGCATCTCGGTCTCCTCCCGCCGGGACGTGCCCGAAACCCCTCACCATCACCTCACCATCATATCGCTCTGAATCATAAAACCTTTAGTTTTAGAGGAAATCCCAAAATTTATTTTAAAAAATTGTCTTTTTGCCCAAAACTAAACTCCTTTTTTCCTTGTTTTAGATGCTTTTTGTTTTTTCGTGTTTCGTTTTTTCGGTTAATGTGTTCGACTCGTCGCTGTGTTAAAAAACTGTAAAAGAAAGTGGAGAAAAAAAATGACCAAAAGTGTCCAAAATCATGGTCTAAATTTCTTTTCCTGGTTTGGATGAGGTCTCTCAGTTCTTCTGGTCCTGTTTAAATGTTCACATTACCACAACGTGTCAGACATCTGGAAGATTTAAAACTCTGAACGAGGGAAAAGCTCCGATGACTCGGACAGAAAAACTTACCAGTAAATGAAGCATTGCTCCGTCTGTTTGAAGCTGCTTTCATCATTTTCTACTAATTTATCTTAGTTTTGTCTGTTTTTAAAGCGCCTTCATGTCCTCAGAACAAAAACAACAAAAATAACACACGAAACGTTTAAGAAACTTAGAAAAACAACCCTGGATTATTAGTAACTGTTCGACTCGTCCCATCCTGTTTCTGTTTTGAGGTGTGAAGAGCAGATCTTTGACCCCGAGGTGCTGGATGTGGCTATCATGTCAAAGTGAAGTAAATCCTGTCTAATGAATAAATAAAAAGCAGAGGGACAGAAAGCTGAAGGGTAAACGTCACATCCAGGTAAACAACACCAAACATCTGCTGTTTGTTGTTGCTAAAAGATAACTCCATGCAAATGTCCCACCGTTCGTCCCCGGGATGAAATCCACAACCTTTGTCCTGTAATGGGTTCAGCGGAGCGGGGAAATGGCACGTTTTAGTTTGGTGTTTATGGGTCTTTGTTGCTGAAGCTAAACCAAAGTGAGTCTGAACTCTGTTCCACAAAACACGAAGGGTCTCCATCATCTGGCTTCTTGGAACAAATGATAAGTGGTGCTTTTAGGAAAAACTGCAGAGCAGATCTCTGTGAAAGCTTTTTGTCTGACCAGCAAACCGAGACGTTCAGGTAGTTTTATTTGAAGCGATCCTTTGTTCAACCAGGCAATCCAAAACCATTTCACAGAAACTAAATGGGAGCCATTTGTTGGATCATTTCAGTTTTCATCTGCCATTACTGGAAAATAAAATATTCAAAGATAAACCCCAAAACCACCATGTTTCCCTCAGACGGGCCCGCTGTGCAGGGAGGGGGAGTGGAATGGGGTGGGGGAGATTTGCTTCTCATTTTCTCCCTTTCTTTCATCTTCCCCCTTTCCACTCCATGTCTTGTTTTGGTTAATCTCGGCAGGCCACAGTGGCTGTAAGAGACTGTAATGTGGGGAGGTGGACCTGATGATGGGACCCCAGAAGTGCCCTTTGGCCAGAGCGCCCCCTTCCCCACCCGCTCTATCTGAAGTCCTTCTCCTTCCTTGGACGATGGATCCACGTCTTACTTCCTGGAACACATCCCCAGCTAGCTTCCTGCAGATAATTGTCCCCAGCTGGAATGCCGGGGGTAAATAGGGCCGTGGGGACGGCACATTTGTAATTTTGGGGTCAAAGTGAAAAGAAAGAAAATTGGTAGCAGGCAGCAGAAATTAGCATTCTTTTGGCTTTAGAGGGTATTAAACATTAAATAGCTGCAAAGTCCCTTAAGTATTGGGTCTTAAGAGTTAGGGTGCAGGGATGGAGAGCGGGGGGCAGGGTGGGCGAGGCAGAGATCAAGACTTCAGAGAGTTTTTGTTTGGGCCACAGATGGTTGATTTCACCAGACCACGTACCTCCTGCAGTGTTTAGCCCAAGAGATAACGCTGCTATTTATTATTGATGTGAGTTTGAACTGGCGGAGCTTATCAGCTTTCATGTGTCTGGACTGTACGCTCAGATTTATGAGTAAAGCGGTTTACAGAAAAACACAAGGAAAGATGATACTGCAATCAGAGGAGGACGCGCCTCAGAACCAGACTCATTTCTCTTAGATTAGAGTTTTTACTGCAGAATAATTCTAGTTCTTCCATCTGCATCCTGCTTTTTGCTCTCTGATGAATTATCACAAGGTCATTTTGCCATTGAAGTCTTCATTAATGAACAAGGTGAGGCTGGGGGACACTTCTCATGTAATAGTAATCCCACCGTCCATCAGCACCCGAGCATTAAATGACAGAACCATTAAATGCATCCCTCAGGTCGTTAGAAACCCGGACCACGTTAATGCAGCCAATTCATGAAACTCATTCAATTAAGCTGCGGACCTGAGTGGTCCTCTAACTATTAGTCCTAAACGATGTCAGCTAATGCTCTCAGTTCACGCACTGCATCAGACAACCTCTGGAATGAAGCTGTGAAACCTTTTATGTGTCGTATGCACAAACGTGGTCCTTCTCACTTTATCACCTCTCTTACAATTTTATTCTTAGTTATTTAAAAACATGGCTCTTTGAGACTGAAGCAAATGAAAAAGAGTGTATTTTAAATAAAAGAGGTGAATAAAAACATAAAAGACCTCAAATATTCCTCAAGTTTTCACAAAAACATCAGTTAAATGAACAAGTTCTACAGATAAACAATAAACACATTTCCACTGAAACCAACGTCTGTTTTCATCATTTAGAATATTAACCCTACAATGAGTAGGGTGTGTGTGTGTGTGTGTGTGTGTGTGTGTGTGTGTGTGTGTGTGTGTGTGTGTGTGTGTGTGTGTGTATGTGTGTATGTGTGTGCGTGTGTGTTTGTGTGTAAATGCTGCAGAAAGTCCTGCTCACATTAAAAAGCGATGAGGTGGCGATGTGTTGATTTGTGAAAACTTGACAAATTCGAGCACAGCTCGTGCGTCCAGCTTCCTCATCGAGCATCGTTCGTCTTCATTTTTGGTCTTTTGCGACAGATCGTAACGTTATCGTTCTGACTTAGAATTTTGTGACCATCGCTTGGATTTTGTGCGATCGTATTGGCGATACGTCGCCAATGTGTCGGCATCATGTTTACGATGCATCACCAAACATTCTGTGAAAGCCTTTCATCAAGTGCTTTATGATCCATTGTCGCCTTACAGGTAAGACAGCATCGTTTGATGCTCTCCGTTAATGCAGTTCATTTAGATCACTTCATCTCCCGATTCAAACGACTCATGATGGTAACGATTTACTTTGATGTGTGCCACACCTATCACAACCCTAGAATCTCACATGATTCAAACACACACAAAAAACACTGCTATTTTCTTAGAAACGATGCATCTCGTTTATGTGAGCAGGGCTGTAGGGAGGGTGTGTAAATGCTGCAATAAGAAGGAAGTGTGTGTCAATTGAATTGAATTGAAAAATACTTAATTGATCCCGTAGGAAAATTTGAGTGCTGCAGTGCAAAAAGAAAAACCAAGAAAAACCTGTGACTAGTTAGTTAGTAGTGACAGACTCTTCGACCAGAGAAGATAAAAGAGGTGGAAACACAGGCATACAGTAAGTCCAGAGTCTTTCCTTCCTGTGTAGTAAACTGACATACTGGTGTTCAGTGGAGGGTGGAGGAGAGAGAGGCATGCTTGAAGCCCCCGGTGATGATGAAGAGGCACCGGGGTGTTTAGTCTGCAGATCAGTGGTGACGGTGCGGATGACATCACACGCTCTATCTGCTTTTTCAGATGAAGGAACGCACTCTGTGATGCAGATAATACAGTATCTGTAAAAAATCCTGATGCAGAGAGTACGGACGTGATCCAATGGCCGGTCGCTGGTGAAATGGTGTAAATGGAACAATAAGAAGGACCACCACAGCATGTCGTCGTAACCAGAATTATTTATACAGACCAATTTCATAACAGTTTATTTTAAAGAGCTTAACTTAATGAAACAGAGTTAATCAGACCCAAGAATCCAGGACCTTAGACCCTCCATGTTGGTGAGAACAAATTGGTTATCCTGGAGAAACCTTCCCAGGTCTCCCTTACTGTGAGGTGTTTCGTCTCATCAGGAGGAGACCCAGAGACAGACCAAGGACCTGATGGAAGGACCATGTCTGCTTTTCTTTGTTCCAGCCCCACGAAGCGCACTATGATCAAACATTCTTTCTCTAAAAACGCTTCCACCTGATCTGTGTTCAGGCAGTTTGATGTGGACGTGAGACGTCACACCAGAACGGCAGCACTGATTGCTTCACAGTCTCACATCCAGATTTTTCTGTCAGTCAGTCATGAGCAGCAGACAGCAGAGCAGATGGAGAAAGAAAACAGAAGCAAACAAACCAATGTGTTCCTCCAGCGAAACGGACCGGAATCTAAATGCAAAATGAGATGGTGCAAAAAAACAAACTAAAAACAAACTAAAGAAACGTCTCTGAATGGTTTGGAGTTATGAATGTTTTTAAATGACATTTTTAGTTTTAGAGAAACGCTGATTGTTTTTTTCGTTCACAGGAAAATATATTAAAGTATTTTTTTATTAAAATGCCAAGTCTCATAAATCCTGTTTGTTCCATATTTGTCTGGTTTTCATAATAAATGTAATTTGTTTTCTGAAACATTTTATTACTTTTAAGCTCTGTTTCTAAAAATAAAATACACACTAAACCGATGGTCCAATCAGAATCAAGACTTAGAATCAACACCTCCAAAACTTCTCTAGGGTTAGAGTTAACCCCTAAAAACATTTAAATCACAAGTAGAGGTGAATTATATTTTACCTGTGGTCGTCTACATGTGTTGCCATGTCGACTAAAACCAGCAGAGTTTCTATCGTTTTGATGGATTTTTCTGCACAAAGTAAATCGGAACGAACTTTTAATGGTGGGGATTCTTAGATCTGGGGTGTCCAAACATCACACACACACACACACACACACACACACACACACACACACACACACACACACACACACACACACACACACATACCACACATACACGCACACACACACACACACACACACACACACACACACACACACACACACACACACACACACACACACACACACACATACCACACATACACGCACACACACACACACACACACACACACACACACACACACACACACACACACACACATACCACACATACACACACACACACACACACACACACACACACACACACACGAACACACACACACACACACACACACACACAACTCTCTGAGTTGGAAACACTGACTTCCTGTCATTTCATTTTTTTTTTCCTACACACCTGGTGGTTGACTTGGGATCAGTTTGTGGGTTACCAGTACACCACAATCGACGGGATGGGCACCTCTGCCCTTTGACGTTAGTGTTTTCAGACTTGGTGATTGGACAGTTACAGGGCAGAATTTAATTTCCTCCAATACCGGCAGACATCCAGTTAAAATCCAGTTTAAAGAATGAAGTGTATTTTCAGAGTAAGAGGCATCAGCTGTTCTGACTGGTCTCTAAGACCGCATCATGTCTGCAGTTCACTTCCACCTTGAACTGCAGGTCATTCGTTCAAGTTAAGAAAAAAATGTGATCATCTTCACAAGACTTGATTACCAGAAAACTTCCCAGCAAAAACTCACGGAGCTCTGGACAGACAGCTCCGACGGGCACACTGGCAGGATTTGGTGCAGTCAGGATGTTCCTAAATGCAGATTAACCGGTTAATTGAAGGAAAGAAAGGTTGGTGAGGTGAGGCAGGCTGGATGGACGAAGGGGCGATCCCCACATGTGGTGATGATGGCGGCTTGACCTGAAGTTTCAAGAAAAGGCTTGAAATGAGGCATCGAAGGGGAGACTGTCCGGGCTGAGAGAGGATGTCATCGAGGGAACCGATCATCTGTTTCTGTGTGACGTAACGTTTTCAATGCGTTGCGTTCAGGGTTTAAAAACATAAACTGGAACAACCAGTCATAGCAGATAATTAAAACAAACATAATCACACAGAAACATTCAAATGATTGTATTTTGTACATTTTTTCACACTATTTATCATAAGTCGTACGGAGGTAATAAACATCGTACAAATACGATAACTGTCGTTCACCTGGGAACTGTTCAAGAGAAAAAGAGAGGCAGGTGTGGATGGAAGAAAGAAGAGGGAGGAGGTTGAGTTATCTGGGAGGACAGGCTGGGTCTGGAGGCTGGGTCTGACGAGAGGAGAGAAGACTATGACCCTTGGAAAGGGGTACCAGCACATCGCCCACCGAGAGTAAACCACCAGGACATGAAGGCTCTCCTGTGGTCATTCTTCAAGTTAAAAAATTCTAGTCACTGAACTTTAGAGATCAGCTACCAAATCTGTTCTGTTGTCTTCTGCTTATTCACGGTCGGGTCGCAGAGCAACCGCCTGAGAGGGGAAACCTTCTCTCAGGGTTCCTCACCCCGGCTGAATCCTCCATCTCACCCAGGAGGATCCTGAGGTGTTCCCTGTCCAGCTGGGAGACATAGTCTCTCCAGCAGGTCCAGGGTCTGCCTTTGGGTCTCCTCCTGGTGTGATATACCTGAAACACCTCACCAGTGAAGGAGGCATCCTAACCAGATGCCCAAACCACCCCATCTGGCTTCTGGAGCAAGGCTCTACTCCGAGCCCCTCCCTCTATCTCTGAGAGATACCCGCCCAGCCAGAAGAGGAGGCTCATTTTGGAGGCTCATATCCTCAGTTTTATTTTTTCGGTTTTGATCACCAACACCTCAAATTTTAAAAAGTTTTAAAACTGTACAAAGTGGAAGCTTCAGAGGGAAACAATCAAAGAGCAGCACGGAAAACAAAAAAAAAAAAAACATCTGCTTTTTTAACGTTAGAGATGAAGAAAGTAAATGAACTGGTTCAGAGTTTATGATGTAAAACTGGACGGTTTGTAAAACCTAGTTTAGAGTGTGTGTGTGTGTGTGTGTGTGTGTGTGTGTGTGTGTGTGTGTGCGGACTGGGCAGCACTCTGCAGCTTTGGGTTCAATAAGTGTTTTATTTTCTCAAACTTTACACGTCACGTATTTTCAGAATCACAAGATAACAGATCTTTTTATTTTGAACGCTGGGTTTTATTATGTGAAAATCCTCGTTTCATCCATCCCATAAACGCCTCGTTGGTCAGAAAGCAGACCTGTAGGTGAGGGTCCAGATCGAACGGCTGAAGACTTCCAAACATCACAGAAAGTATTTCTCTTGAGTTTTAGTAAAACAAAGATGTTTAGATGAAAAACAGATGAGTTCAAATCCGTCACCACCTCATTTGTTTTCTCAATGAGTTGATTGTTTTATTTTTTGGCTGCTTTTCTTTAATGTGGTGAACGAAAAGAAACTTTTTTAATTATAGAAACCACTTTATTCCCGCAAGTTGTGAACAAATGTCCAACACGTAGTGATTTAGTTTGAGGAAGTCAGAGTTTATTGCAGATAATGACTTTTTGTTGTCTTTCTAATTGATTCTGGGATAAAAGTCTTAATTGTTTCTTTGATTTCTGTTAAACCTTTTTATTTCTCACTGAATCTGTTCAATAGCTCAGCATCATTCCTCATTGGTTTTGGTTTTTCTTGTCTTTTGGGACACGAAGGGGATTTCCAACAAATTGGCATAAGATTCTTTTTTTTTTTTTCTGTCCTAAACTGCA
>LR738549.1:567500-667500 GCA_902685375.1 Neostethus bicornis
GGAGAGATAATCCAACCATGTCCCTGAATGCACCGTTCTACCTGAAGACCTGTTCAGAGTTTAAGATAAGTACGTTTTTTTTCCACGTCTTACCATCTGCATACGAAAGCTTCTGACTTTGTTCGGAGTCTCGTTTTAGTCCCCGCTCTCCACTATCATCATCAATCAATTAAAGTCTCCAGTAAAGTGGGCTGGGTCCCGTCTCCGTGCTTTTTAAATGAGACCCCAGATCTAAAGATCAGTCCTGATTGGTTACTTGCAGGTGAACAGATCCAGACTGGTTAACCAGCTCCAACACAAACACTGGCCTACATCATCAAAATAATGTTACAACTATTTTCCTTCTATTTTGGTAAAAATTTAAATGATTTTTTTTTTTTTTATCATCCAGGTTTTCTTTTATGTTTAAAAATGATCAATAATAAAAAAGAATAATAAAAGAATGATTCATCCAGTGTTGAGATCGTTTTAAATAATCCATCTCCAAATGAAACCCTTTTTAATCCATAAAAGAATGAATCTGATTTCACATCCTTTGTGTGAAAATCTTTTGTTCCAGTGTTTTAAATTTCACTTAAACACTTTGTAAAAAGAGGTTTTTATTTTTATTTCATTTGATCTCTACGTTTAAATCCTTCTCATTCAGCATGGCTCATCTTCATATGAAGGAGGGAGAGACTGATGGGAGATCATCACCCCGGGACCAGGATCTGATGTTTATGAGGAGGCCTTTCTGTGTGGAGTTTGCATGTTCTCTCCTGTATGTGTGGTTTTTCTCTGGTTTCCTCCAAAAACATCCACGTTAGGTTGATTAGCTGCTATCAAACTGTCCCTAGGAATGAGTATACTGTATATATGGATGGTTGTCTGTGTGTGTGTGGCCCTGCAACAGATTGGTGACCTGTTGAGAGTGTATCCTACCTCTCACCCGGATACAGCCAGGATACACTTTGGCTCTCACTGCAACCTGATTGGGGATAAGCAGTTCAGAAAACAACATGAGACTTATCAAAGAAGAACAAATCTGTCTTTAAAAGGGCTTCACTTTGATTTGAACACAAAAAAATTAATAACATTTTAAATCACAAAAAAATGAGACATAAACAGTTAAGAAAATTAATCAAATCACTATTAGATTATTAAAATCTATTGTTAAGAACTTCAACTGCGGTTGGAAAAAACAATCTTTTTATGGACTGATTTTCTGTTCAAAAATACAAACAGGCAATCAGTGAAATGATGAATGGAGACAATCAGAAGGTGATTCTCCATCTTATCAATACATGAAACACTTTTCAGGGTTTTTTGGTCGATAGTCTCTCCGATAATCATCTAATTACACCCAGAGATATTAACGAGCGGAGGTTTGGAGAAGGTCAGGGATGATTGGTAGCAGCCTGTTCCTGATTTCGACCCAAACGGAAAGCTGCTTTTTATGCTTTAATAAATCTCAGTGAAAACCTCGTTTTAAAAGAGTTTTTACTCAATCAGTTTAGAAGTCCAGAGAATGTCTAGTCTGGTGTGACAGAGACTTTTTTAAAGAGACAGGATGTAGTTGCTTTCTGGAGAAAATTATTCCTGAGGGGACTTTCTGAGATTTATGTTTAATGTTTGAGACCATTTTCTGTGTGATGGATCAAATACATAACCTTCACAAAACATCAGATTTCTATTTTAACAACGGAAGGACCTTTAAGGAAAGGAGCTACAAGTAGACCATCTTTATTTTTATTTACTGTAAGTAATGTTTAGTTTGATGATTGAGACCCCACCCTGCAGAGGAAGAGCATGTCAGACACTTGTATCCGCAATCTTGTTCTTTCGGTCACCAACCACACTGGTTACCATGGTGAGGGTAGGAAGGTAGATCCTGGTTACCATGGTGAGGGTAGGAACGTAGATCCTGGTTACCATGGTGAGGGTAGGAATGTAGATCCTGGTTACCATGGCGAGGGTAGGAACGTAGATCCTGGTTACCATGGTGAGGGTAGGAATGTGGATCCTGGTTACCATGTCGAGGGTAGGAACGTAGATCCCGGTTACCATGGTGAGGGTAAGAACGTTGATCCCGGTTACCATGGTGAGGGTAGGAACATAGATCCTGGTTACCATGGTGAGGGTAGGAATGTAGATCCTGGTTACCATGGTGAGGGTAAGAACGTAGATCCTGGTTACCATGGCGAGGGTCGGAAGGTAGATCCTGGTTACCATGGTGAGGGTAGGAACGTAGATCCTGGTTACCATGGTGAGGGTCGGAAGGTAGATCCTGGTTACCATGGTGAGGGTAGGAACGTAGATCCTGGTTACCATGGTGAGGGTAGGAACGTAGATCCTGGTTACCATGGTGAGGGTAGGAAGGTAGATCCTGGTTACCATGGTGAGGGTAGGAAGGTAGATCCTGGTTACCATGGTGAGGGTAGGAACTTAGATCCTGGTTACCATGGTGAGGGTAGGAAGGTAGATCCTGGTTACCATGGTGAGGGTAGGAAGGTAGATCCTGGTTACCATGGCGAGGGTAGGAACGTAGATCCTGGTTACCATGGTGAGGGTAGGAATGTGGATCCTGGTTACCATGTCGAGGATAGGAACGTAGATCCCGGTTACCATGGTGAGGGTAAGAACGTTGATCCCGGTTACCATGGTGAGGGTAGGAACATAGATCCTGGTTACCATGGTGAGGGTAGGAATGTAGATCCTGGTTACCATGGTGAGGGTAAGAACGTAGATCCTGGTTACCATGGCGAGGGTAGCAACGTAGATCCTGGTTACCATGGTGAGGGTAGGAACGTAGATCCTGGTTACCATGGCGAGGGTAGGAACGTAGATCCTGGTTACCATGGTGAGGGTAGGAATGTATATCCTGGTTACCATGGTGAGGGTAGGAACGTAGATCCTGGTTACCATGGTGAGGGTAGGAATGTATATCCTGGTTACCATGGTGAGGGTAAGAACGTAGATCCTGGTTACCATGGTGAGGGTAGGAACGTAGATCGACTGGTAAATCCAGAACTTCGCTTTTCGGCTCTGCTCTACTTTCACTACAATGGAACCGATGCAGCGTCCTAATTATTGCAGGCGCTGCACCGATTCATCTGTCAATCTCCCCTACTCTGAACAAGACCTGGCCATACCAGCCTGTCAATGCCTGATCCTGTCAGACCTCAGAAGCTAAGCAGGCTGGGCCTGGTCTGTACTTGGATGGGAGATCGCGGGAACCCCAGGTCTCATGGTGGGACGGCCATTGAGATCAAAATAGTTGTTGTGTCCAAGGGTAAGACACTTCACCCACATTGCCTTGTCTGAATGGTGTGTCAGAAGGGCCGATGGCGCAAAATGGCAGCCTCACTTCTATCCGTTTGCCCCAGGGCAGCTGTGGCTGCAACAGTAGCTTACCATCACCTGGTATGACGTGAATGAATAATGCATATGTGAATCGTCTTTGAGATTCCTGAAAAGATACACTGCGTTATAAGACCCTGAGATACAAGGTGCGGAACTCTGCCACCCGGGAGGAGCTCGGACTAGAGCCGTTGCTCCTCCGGATCGAGAGAAACCAGATGGGGGGTTTTGGGCATCTGGTGAGGATGCCTCCCGAATGCATTGCTGGTGAGGTTTTTCGTCCCACTGGGAGGGGACCCAAAGGCAGACCCAAAACCCTCTATGTCTCACTGCTGGACATTTACATGAGGAAATCATTTTCAATCAATTCAGATTAAAAATGAGTTCCGGATGGAAGTCAAAACGTCTCAGTTACACGGTCCAGAAGACACTGAAATCCTTTCTACGATGGATCAGTCCTGGACCAATGAGGGATTACACAGACTAGTCAGTGTAGCGTGTACATTTATACATTTTTTTTTGTTCTTTGTTGTTCTCTTACTGTGTGAACCCACTGAGAACGTCGTGTTGTGATATTGGTTTATAGAAAACAAGTTGAATTGTTCCTCAGATGGAAACAGGCCTACGTTTTCATTCCTGATCAATGCTGCTTGAAACATCTTACAAATATTCCAACATCTGGCAGCCACGCCCACACCCACTTTCCTGCCTTTACAAGAGCAGCAAGGAGGACACAAAGTGCTGAAACAGGCACCAGATTATAAACTCCAGACATTTTCTTCTTTCTGAGCTGCTAAAGCTTTAATCTAATTACAGAAACAATTCCACTGCAATCCCACATTCCCAGCTTATCTCTACCAGCAGCTTCCAGCCAGAGGGAGGGAAGAGGGGGAGAGGAAGGGCAATGATTCACATGGCCCTCAGAGACTCTGCGGTCTGCCCGCGGATCAATGAATCATCAATAACAGAACTAATGTGTGGCAGGATGGGTACAGAATACATACAGATTCCAGACTTAACGCCGTACTTCCATCTTCACATGGCAGCCTCTCAGTTTGCTCAGAGTTTTATTAAAGTTCATGTACTTTGAACCTTTAAATGGTTTAATCTGAGAAGCCTTCGGCCAACAACATGTATAGAAACATAGAAACATTGTATAAAGTCATGCCAAAAACCAGGCTTTCATCATTATTTGAATAAACTTACAAAGTTTTAGGTTTTGATAATCTGATGAACTTGGCATGGCTGCTCCTCCACTTACTTTGTAGATACTTTGTTTCATTGTGTTCCACACCGCAGCTCCACCGTCAGAGGAGAAAGTCTTATTCCTAAACTCAGAACCACATTTGGTCGAAAGTCATTTTCTTATCAAGCAACAAGAATCTGGAACAAAGTACAAAACAATATTCTCACCAGAACAGAATTTAACAAGTTTAAACAACTGTTTTTTTTTTTATTACAACAAACCTGTTCACACTGATGTAGATATGAATGAACATTTATAAATAATGATTGTTCCATTTTGTTCTGCTTATCTGGGGCCGTGTTGTGGGGCCAACAGCCCCAGACTGGACACCCAGGTTTCCCTCAACCCGGCTGCATCCTCCAGCTCACCCAGGAGGATCCTGAGGTGTTCCCTGTCCAGCTGTGAGACATAGTCTCTCCAGCAGTGCCGGGGTGTACCTTTGGGTCTCCTGCTGGTGGGACGGGCCTAAAACAGCTCACGAGTGAGGCGTTCAGGAGGCATCCTAACCAGAAGTCTGAACCACCCTATCTGGTTTTTCTCAACCCAAAGGAGATACGGTTCTACTCCTGTCCGGTTTAATTTTGGAGCCAGGGTGTTTTCGTTCATTTCCTCTTTTATTTTTTAAATCACTCATTCTATTTCCTTTCCAGTGCTGCATCTTCCCCTTTGGTGTGTCCTTCCAGGGCTGATCACCACTACTCACTAATGGTCTTCACCTGGTTCCTTTTACCTCCTGCATCTCCTGCCAGGATTTAATGGGTTTCTCTCCAAAAATTGTATTTTTGATCTTAGCATTTCTCCGTCTCCTTGGCTCTGCTTCCGTTTTTGAAATCTTCATCGTTTTATCGTTGTGAGCTTGTTTTCAGTTTGTCATCATAACAATAAAATACTTCATGTTTGGATCCTTCCGCTGTCAAGCATTTGTAACCAGACTTCAAACCTTGTCAACTTCCAAGCTCTTCCTGAATGGCAGAGCTTCTCTCCTCTCTGAGTGAGAGCCCAGCCATCCTGCAGAGGAAACTCATTTCAGCCGCCTGTATCTATGATCTCCTTCTTTCAGTCACCACCTGAAAGTCACCACCTGGTTTTCATGGTGAGGGTGAGAACGTAGATCCTGGTTACCATGGTGAGGGTAGGAACATAGATCCTGGTTACCATGGTGAAGGAAGGAACGTAGATCCTGGTTACCATGGTGAAGGTAGGAACGTAGATCCTGGTTACCATGGTGAGGGTAGGAACGTAGATCCTGGTTACCATGGTGAGGGTAGGAACGTAGATCCTGGTTACCATGGTGAGGGCAGGAACATAGATCCTGGTTACCATGGTGAGGGTAGGAACGTAGATCCTGGTTACCATGGTGAGGGTAGGAACAAAGATCCCACTGAAACCAGGACAACAGGTGGAAACAGCCTGCACAAAGCATCTCTCCCTTCTTTTTTGGGTTAATGTTTATTTTTATGACCCTGATCAAACAAATAAATTTGGGCGTCAGCACCCTGTGCAAAAGTCGCCCAGCTCTCTCTGTGGATTTGTTTAAACCAGGTGACGGTCTCACGTGACGGTGCATAGCTTTTTTAAAGCTGATTCAAACTATGTCACATTAAAAGTTTTAACATGATTTTTTTTGAGGATTTTTATTCTTCTTCATTTCCTCAGACATGATGTTTTTTGATGGGCGGATGGAAAATTTTTATTTTTCCCTCTGCTGTTTAAAACTCATCAATAATCCCAGAAAACTTTGTTCTAAGAGGAAAATAAAGATGAAATAATGAAACATTACTGGCACAATTGGCCTCATTAAATAAAACATGAACAGAACGCTGAAACAAAGCCTTCTTTCCAAAGACTATTTATCCCTTCTATTTATTATAGTTTCACTCTGTAAACACAAAAGATTAGTTAAGCGGTTCAAATTTTAAAGAAATAAACTCTGCCTCATGCATGATGGTGAGTCCGTGAGACATAGATGAATAAACAGCTCAGATCCTTATCGGTTTATTTAGTCTTCATTTCAGAGGCTGCTGGAACGGATTAAAGCAGCTGATTTAAACCTAGGACTCCTCATCAGGAAAACAGAAAGTATGGAATGAAGAGGAACACTGGAGCCCAGTGGAAACACACCATGATGATCTGATTTAAAAAGTCAACTTGGCCTTCACACGGACAAACCAGCATGCTTTTAGAAACTAGTAAAAATTCTTGAAGCAGGATGAAAAACAAGTCATTTTTTTTTGTGAAAGAAGAAATTTTGGTTCATTGTGTGGTTTCAAAGTTTTCTGAACTTCCTCACGTTAAGATTTTTTTTACCCATTGTTACAAATAAACCGAAGTTGGGGAAGGTTGGGGAAGAATGGCTCGGTGGGTAGAGCGACCGTCCGGTAACCGGAAGGTCGCAGATTCGATTCCCTGCCCAGACTCCATGCCGAGGTGTCCTTGAGCAAGACACCGAACCCCCACTTGCTTCTGATGATAGTGGTTTGCACCTTGCATGATGGCTCCCATCATCAGGAATGAATGTGTGTGTGAATGGTTCTTCTTCTTTCGGCATCTCCCTTCAGGGGGCGCCACATCAAGTCAGTTTCTTCCATCTAACCCTATCTCCTGCATCCTCTTCGGTCACACCAACTATCTTCATGTCTTCCTTCACTGTATCCATGAACCTCCTCTTTGGTCTTCCTCTAGTCCTCTTTCCTGGTGGTTCCAAATCCAGCATCCTTCTTCTGATGTACTCTCTCTCTCTCCTCTGTACATGTCCAAACCATCTCAGTCTTGCCTCTCAAACTTTATCCCCAAAACCTCTAACATGTGCTGTTCCCCTGATGTACTCATTTCTAATCCTGTCCAGCCCTCATACATGTCCTGGTCCACTCTAACATACTTCTCTGTCACACCAGACTTCCTCATACAATACCATAGTTCTTCTCTAGGTACCCTGTCATACGCTTTCTCTAGATCTACAAAGACACAGTGTGTGTGAATGGTTGCATGGAGTGAATGAATAATGCCTTATGTGTGAAGCGTCTTTGAGTATCTAGAAAAACACTGTATAAGTTCAATGCATTATTATTATTAAGTTTGAGTTTCAGGGAAGCAATATTGACCTATTGGAACAGAGTCTTGTTCACAGTCAAGGAACGGATGGAGCCGGAAACCAACAGATGAACTGGTGCAGCATCTGCAATAATTAGGACGCTGCATCGCTTCGTCATGGTAAAGAAAGAGTTTAACATAAAAGTAAAGCTCTAAATTTACCAGTTGATCTACCTTCCTACTCTGACTATGGTAACCAGGATCTACGTTCCAACCTTCACCATGGTAACCAGGATCTACGTTCCTACCTTCACCATGGTAACCAGGATCTACGTTCCTACCTTCACCATGGTAACCAGGATCTATGTTCCTACCCTCACCATGGTAACCAGGATCTACATTCCTACCCTCACCACGGTAACCAGGATCTACGTTCCTACCCTCACCATGGTAACCAGGATCTACGTTCCTACCTTCACCATGGTAACCAGGATCTACGTTCCTACCTTCACCATGATAACCAGGATCTATGTTCCTACCCTCACCGTGGTAACCAGGATCTACCTTTGTACCCTCACCATGGTAACCAGGATCTACATTCCTACCCTCACCATGGTAACCAGGATCTACGTTCCTACCCTCACCATGGTAACCAGGATCTACGTTCCTACCCTCACCATGGTAACCAGGATCTACATTCCTAGCCTCACCATGGTAACCAGGATCTACATTCCTAGCCTCACCATGGTAACCAGGATCTACATTCCTACCCTCACCATGGTAACCAGGATCTACGTTCCTACCCTCACCATGGTAACCAGGATCTACATTCCTACCCTCACCATGGTAACCAGGATCTACGTTCCTACCCTCACCATGGTAACCAGGATCTATGTTACTACCCTCACCATGGTAACCAGGATATATGTTACTACCCTCACCATAGTAACCAGGATCTAGGTTCCTTCCCTCACCGTGGTGACAAGAGTGGGTGGTGACGAAAAGAATGAGATCGCAATACAAGCTGCCAAACTGATCATCCTCTCCAGGAGGACTGGGCTTTCACTCAGAGATAGAGGAAGGAGCTCTGAGTAGAGCTGGCACTCCTCCGGATCGAGAGAAGCCAGTTGGGGTGGTTGGGGCACCTGGTTAGGATGCCTCCCCATGCTGGTGAGGTGTTCCATCACACCGGGAGGAGACCTAGAGGCAGGCCCCAGACCTGCTGGACAGATTATGTCTCAAAGCTGGACAGGGAACCCCTCGAGATCCTGACCTGGGATTTCGGTATCGTTGTTGGAGTGGAAGTCAAGGAATTTAAGTATCTCGGGGTCTTGTTCACAGTGGGGGAAGGATGGAGTGGGAGATCAACAAATGGATCAGTTCAGCGTCTGTAATAATTAGGACGCTGCAGTGATTCGTCATGGTGATGAAAGAGCTGAGACAAAAAGCAAAGCTCTGGATTTACAAGTCGATCTATGTTCCTACCCTCACAGATACAAGCAGCTGAAATGAGCTTCCTCCGCAGGGTGGCCGGGCTCTCACTCAAAAATACAGGGAGGAGCTCTGCCATCCGGGAATGGTGCGGAGTAGAGCAGTTTCTCCCCCGGGTCGAGAGAAGCTGGTCGGTGGTTCGGACATCTGGTTATGATGCCTCCTAAACACTTCACTGGTGAGGTGTTTTACACAGTTGGACATTTTAATTGGAGGAGATAAATCTTCACTATAGTTTAAAACTGACTAAACATTAAGGCAGTAAACGTCATCACTTTTTAATATGAATGTTGTCAAATTCAGCCGATACGTGCTGACCTGTTTGCCCTCTGATTCGGGTTTCATTCTGTCACGTTCACTCTCAATAGATGACACCATTTTGATGAAGACACAACAAAAAGAATACATCCTGGCAGGGTGTTTGGAATGGGATTATAATTGCTGCAGCTGAGTGCTGAAAAGTCTATTCATATGCCATTCTGTTCATGGTGATTGGCTTTTTTCTCTCTCTCCCATTTGGCCTATCTCAATGGTTCCCCCGTCAGTCAAAACATTAGGAGGCCTTTTCCAGCAGCTCAGAATACTTTGCATGGCAGAATAACAAGCTAATTAGACATCCCGCTGTGATGGGTGTCTAGCAGAGAACACGATGTGGGCACCTCCATACCATCACCGCCACTTTCCACACTTTGACATCCTAATTGGTGGTGAGATGGAGCCATTTTGACTCCGTCCTTTTCACTTGGCTGACCCTCTGTAGATGTCTACTGTAATCTCGCCCGTGTTCAGAAGCCATTATCCCCCCTTTTGGCTGCTTTGGATTCTTTTAAAACTATTTTTTAGGTCAATCAGGTAAAAGCATCTCTGGAAAGCTCAGAATTGAAATGGACTGACTGTGTTTTGGTTCCTGGTGTTTTACACACAGAATAACTAAACACTTCAGATGGTCAAACTCAGAATATGTAATTATTTCATTAAAAAATGAGATTTTCTTTCAGCGGACTGTGCGTTTTGTAAAGAGAAGTGGCGTTTCTGTTCTTCCACCGTCACCATGTGTTAACCTTTAGAAGACTTCCTGTTGGCCAGCAGCGTAATGCCATCTGATACAAGCAGACCAGAGAATAAGACATGGTTCCTGTTAACTGGGCTGAGTCTATTGTCCTTCTTCTGCTCTGGCATTCACTCACACAGGGTTTCACCATATTTTTAAACCTCACCTGGTCATTCCTACTCTGATTTTGTGGATTTGAGCACCTGAACAGTTCAATTTGGTTTTAACCCTTGCAGCAGCATGGTCTTTAACAGGAGTCAGATACCTATGGCTCGTGAGCCAGATGTGGCTCTCTTGATGACTGCATCTGACTTGCAAAGAACTTCTTTGCACATGCACGAACCGGTGACCACGGAACAGTTTGTAGTAATTTTAATGGGAAATTGGCAAACAGGGCTGCGTGGTGGCCAATCAACCATCGATGTTAGGGTGATTGGCTCTTATCAAACTGCCACTAGGAATGAATGTGTGTGGATGGTTGTGTGTGTGGCCCTGTTACAGACTGGTGACCTGTTCGGGGTGTATCCTCCCTCTCGCCAGGATAGGCTTTGGCACCCCACGTGACCCCGTTAAGGTATAAGCAGTTCAGAAGACAAAATGAAGTATTCCGCCTCTTTTTATGGCGCTTTTATTTGAAAAATTGGTGAAAAGGCCGTTTTGGTAAGTGTTCAAACTGGCTGGTCCCTTCATTCTTTCCTTCTTCTGTCTTTTTTGTGGACCAAAAATGATCAGAATCAGAAGGACTTTATTGATCCCACACGTGGGAAATTTATGTTTTAGAGAAGCAGAGCAACCATGAACAAAATACATAAAAAGTATATGTACAAAAATGATAATGAAAAAAAATAAATAAATAAATAGAAGGAATAATGTGACTGACTACAGACGAGCAGGACTGAATGTTCTTAAGGAGGTAAAAAACGACATGCAGTAATGAATTACATGAACCATGTATCTGTTATTCTGTGACCTATTGTAAAGTGTTATTGTGTTTGGAATGACAAATATCTCAGTCAAAAAAATCCCCGACCCTAGTCAATAATCTCCCAGAAAGCATTGCATGAGAAATAAAAGTGACTTGAAAAGTAAAAAACAGCAAATAGAGAATCTTTTTTAAATTATTAATTCCTGAGGATTACTTTCAGCCTTTAATCACTAATTTGTAGCCACGTGTTTGAAGAAAGTGTAATCATGGAGATTTGTGGCGTAGATGTGTGAAGAAGATAAAAGTAAGCCATGCTAATTCCTCGGGCAGCTTTGTTCTGTGCATCACTTACAGCTACTTTAGTAAAACCTTCACACTTTCTTCTGCACCAACTTTTCCTTTTTTCTGCTTGAAACAGATCTAATTTTGCTGAGCCGTGTTTTTCCAGACATCATTTCTCACTAAAACCTCTTACAAGCCATTTGTCTGGCCTCGCTTTCTTTGCCCGTTTAGAGCACACTGACTCGCCCGGAAAGGTGCTGATGAGGCAGATATATTATTAAAAACACATTAGACACCAGTGCCTGAGCAGTAATATCTCCATGTTCCAGTTAAACGTCTTTCCCACTGAGAACAAGCGGCGTTGTGGTGTAAGAAGACTGATTACAGAAGACATGGTGGTGTTGGAAGGCTGGATAGGGTGTTAGGATCGTGGTCTGTGATCCAGCATGAAAGCAGTGCTCCTGCAGTTTACCCTCTGGTGGTCCAGCAGTTAGTTAGTTAGTTATATGTCAGAGGTTGCCCATGATTACGGCGAGCCATCGGGTATGACAGGGCTTACCTCGTGGTCTTTTCCAGCCTGTGACTTTTGGATTGAACTGAAGGTTTGCTCTTGTAGGATGGTCGGGAGGCAGTCAGAGGACATGGCTGAACCTGCGAGTGAGGCGTTGCACAGCCAGACAAGACACCTTGGGCTGGCACGTGTTGGTTCTGAGTTCCTGGTTACAGACTCGCTGGGGCCACCTGATGTTTTCAATGGTTTGGAGAGCAGTGCCCCCAGAGTTTTGTTCAGGGGCTTCGTCCACGAGCCATAGAGCAGGATAGAAAGTATGGCAGGGTTACAGATCCAGAGCTTCGTCTTGCAGGAGATTGATGAATGTCACCAGAGGGATTTCCAGACGGACTGAAGGGATCAGGGCTCTTCTGGAGTTGATTTCTGGATTTAGGTCCTCATTGTCGGTCACTACGGACCCCGTGTTCACAAACCTCTTGACAGGCTCTACAATATCATCACCAAGCTGGGGGAGGAGTGGATCCGGTCCGTATCCGACACACATAAAGTTAGTCTTGGTCCAGCTCACTTAAAGGCCGAGCTTCATTTGCTTTTTCATTGTAAATGACCAAAGCCTCTCTTCGCTGACTGTAGGATGCGCTGAGCAGAATGGTGTCATCCGTGTACTCCTGGTCAGTTAGGTGGTAGTTCCCAAAGGACAATCTGGGAACCCGTTCACAGACCTCAAGCATTAGGTGGTCAATGACACAGTTGAAGAGGTCGGGAGCAGCCACACATTCCTGAGGGACACCACTGGAGATGGGGAACCAGTCTCTTGTGTTAATCTAGACTTCCTGCATTGCGCCCTCTGGTGGTCCAGCAGAAATTTCTGTAACTTTATGCCTTCAAACTAAATAAGTCTGAACTTTCTGCAGAAACCAGATCAGCCCTCCATTGTCTTCCCAGATTCACTAAACTTCTCAGCCACCAGTGCCAAGGTGCATCCACAGGCCTTCTCACCGTTACATCACCACACCTTCACTCGCCCCACCACCTGCTCCCCTGGCTGTTCAGAGAGAGCTGGCTGTTTCTGTCCACGGCTCTGAGTCTGATTCATTGTGTCACATTTACAGAGGAAAGGGAGCCCGGGCGGGTCTGTTCCTCATTACAGCATATTTGGCTTCAGGTTAGCGTCGGACCGGGGTCTATTGTCACAGCGGATCAGGTTGCCATGGTAAACACCTCTAATCAGAGCGGGGTGTCTGCTCAGCGCAGCTAGTAAACGCAAAGTGGCAGTTGGGCTCCGTCCTGCAGAAACCAAAGACCTGCTGTAACATTCCTTCTAATGCAGCCGTCACGCTCACTCCAGCAGCCTGCAGAGGCATATGCACCCCACCCAGGGCTCCCCAGAAACCCTCTAATTCTCCCTTAGCTCCCCACCGGCCTGCCGCCTTCTTAGTGCTCCTCATTAAGCCCAAGTCAGTTTAAGCAAATCAGGCCACCCATAGAGATCAAACTCCTGGCACCATCTCATCTGCATCCTTCCTGCACCTGAACACATCAGCAGGGGAATGAAGTGAAACAGAGTCCTCGTGTCCACACCGAGAGAGAAAACAGAAAAACATGATTCAGAGCCCCACGTTGGGGGAAGATTAAGCTCAACAGAATATATATACATATATAGGTTTGTCTCGTTGGACTCTGTTCTCCAAGAAACATGTTAGAATCCCCTAAAAATATAATATAATATACATATAATTCTAACTTTAATCAAATATGGAGATGGTTCATGTTTCCCTGCTGTAGCACTAACGGTCATGAACAATGAGACGTGTGTAGTAGATGTAGGAGAACTTGTGCAACTGGATTTGTGACACTTTGTGTAACGTATGCAGCCATTTGAGATTTTGTTTTGAACACATTGTAGTTTAGACAAAAGATCTCCGCACAAAGTCTTCTATTTATAGAAGCAAGTTGGCTGCAAGATCCTAGAAACTAGAGAAAGTTTCATTTCATCTTCTGAACCGTTTATCCCATATAGGGTCACAGGGAGTGCCAGAGCCTATTTCAGGTGAGAGGCAGGATACACCCTGAACAGGTTGCCAGTCTGTTGCATGTGCGTGTGTGCCAACCACACACATGCACTTCTATGGGTAATTTTGTAGCGGCCTAACATCCCACAGGGATGGGAGTAAACCCAACGTCCCAGAGAAAACCAGAACACGCACAGTGAGAACTCCACACAGAAAGGCCAGTGTTTTAAGCCTTGCCCCCACTCCGGGACTCAAACCCCAGCCATCTTGCTATGAGGCCATCGTGCAGCCCGCTGGGGAAAGCATGGCTTCTAATGCTATCTACTATTCTCTACTAGACTGTCTTGGTGCTTGATGAATCTACATCTCCTTGTCTGATCCCTGGTTTTCCATCTCATTCATTGTTTCCCAATTGTCTTTTCATTTAATTTCTATCCATGACTAGTTGGTACAGTATGGTTCACGTGTTGTCCACTTCTCTCCTCCTCCTTGTTTCAGATTTCTAATGGATCCTCTGTGTTCCTGTCCTGGGCGTGGTCAGACTGAGGAGGTCTCTGTGTTCCTGTCCTGTGATTGGTCAGACTGAGGAGGTCTCTGTGTTCCTGTCCTGGGTGTGGTCAGACTGAGGAGGTCTCTGTTTTCCTGTCCTGGGCGTGGACAGACTGGGGAGGATGGTAGACCTCTGTGTTTGATCTACCATCCCGTTTCAATCAGGATGAAGAACATCTACTGATTTCTTCAGATATAAAGCTGTAGACTAGAATAAGATCATTTTTAACAGACTGCACGTCACGGCCTCCCTCCCGATCTCTCCTTCATGTGGATCCCCATCAGGTTTCCATTTTTCCCCCCGACTGCAAGGTTTTTGGAGTTTTTCCTCACCGTGAAGGAGAGCCTAACCCACAAAGTGAAGCCTTTAGAAATAATTGATTTGTGAAAATGAGAAGTAAAAATAAAATTTTATTTAATCGTTTACAGCAAACCGTAGCGTTTGATTCATGTGTTATTTTAAAATCTGAATTATTTTACTCCAGAATTTATGTGAAAAATAATACTGAGTTTCTCTGATTTTGTGTTTTTTTGTGTATATTTTGTCTTGTTTTTCTTGTTTTTTTTTTTGTTTTTTTTTTTTTTTAACGTCACCATCACACTGGTTTACAGAAAAGCTTTTGGCTGAAATCTGACACATTTAGACGTTCGTTAACATTCGTCATCCTTTCTAAATAACTGATTTAGATCAGATTCTCTGGAACAGGGTGGCAGGTCTTACACACAGAATAAAGCCCACTACCAGAGGAGGGTAAGATGATGTAAACTTTACCTGAAACTTTCTCTCCTGGTGGGGTGCATTTCCCAGGGGTGGGTGCAGGGGAGGGTGTGTGTTTGTAATGGGACAGGAAGCCTGTATGAATGACAGGAAGTGGTTAAATGTAGCCGGGCTCCTCAGGCTGGCTGGACAGAGCCTGGGAACACACAGCAGAACAATGGAGGAGCCCCTCCCAGAGAGGCCGGGCGGGCTCCGTCCATCTGACCAGGCCATAGACGAGGGGGTAGGGGAGAGGGGGGCAGCCTGGTCCTGTTCATACTTCCTGTGTGTGTTTATATGTGAGGGTCACATCCCACCCAAAGTAAAAACCTCTCACTTTATTTTACTTTGTAACTAAAGAGTGCCCCCCCATGGTGGGAGGTAAAAGTTAAAGCCTTTCCAGTGAGCATGAGGGTCCTGCAGAGTCAGTAAAGGTGGGGGAGGGAGGGGGTTGTCTTTTTATGTTCTCAGTGACCTATAACTGTGGTCTCCTAGCAACACAAATTACTACTGGTACTAAAAGAACAAACAAAATAAAATCAATTTTTATTTTAGGCAAAAAGAGACAGAGTGCATGAGGGAGTGAGGGAGGGAAGGAGGGAGACGGAGAGGGGCAGGACGTCAGTTTGGTACAGCATGGTATGTTGGGTGAAGAGGAGGTGATCTGTTTTCTGTTCATGTGCACGCTGCAGCACTTTTTACCCTGAGTGTGTTGTGCTGCCAAGTGTGCAAGTGTATCAGTCAGCGTGCACGGTGTCATGTGAACAGGTATATCAGTGAGGTAAGCGTGCAAGGTGAGCGTACACGGCGGTCAGGTGAGCGTGCAAAGCGGTCAGGTGAGTAAAGGTAGAAAAGCGTCAGCCAATCAGATCATAGCTAAACTTGACACAAAACTGAACCCTTTTTGGTTCTTTGAGTGAAAATATAACAAAGCTGAAGTGATTTATGTTTAATCTGGACCATCCGAAGAAGTCAGGAGGAGAACTGCACGGACCTGGAGGATCAGACACACTTCCCATTGGCTGCTTTGAGATGGCATTTTACCCGCTGCTCTCCGGCATATTTGTCTTTAACTTCTAAAAAACACCTGAACACTTAAAGTGTAGTTATGGAGTGTATATCTCTGTGTGTGTATTTATCTGAGTGTGTGCGTGTGTGTATGTGTGTGTGTGTGCGTGTGTGTGTGTGTGCGTGTGTGTATGTGTGTGTGTATGCAGGTAAACATGGCTCCATCTGAGACTGATTGTGGGTTGAAGCCGCTTGTTATTTTATATTCATAGAATAAAATAATTCACTGCACTCTGACACTAATTTATTAAGATCACAAATGAAAATAATTTGTTGTGGGAATTGTGGGAACACGCTCCAACAGCTGCTCCACTCACACACACACATGGCATCGGTATGCAGGAACACACACACACATCTCTATCACGCACTCCTGTCTCTCTGAGAACATTCATGTTCATGGCTGCCGTCATGCTGTCACCTCTTTGTTTAGGATCGACCCTGGAAAGTGACTCGGCTCTATGGGGCTTCTAAGTGGGAGCCCCCGACTCACCAATCCTGCTGGTCTCATTTATGAAGCACACTTACACTAAAATTTGTGCCTATCTCAACTTTTGCTCAAATTGAGCAATCCTTAAAGATGGCGGAGTGTTTGGACTTTAAGCAAAGTGAACCTGGTGCATGGAAAGATGTAGAAAAAAGAGATCCGTGGACCGAAGAAGAAAAGGCTTCAAAGTGTCTGGACTGTGAATTTGATGATTGAGACATTTCGACTTCCATCCAGAAATCATTTTCAATCTTGTTTTTTTTATCAGAGAAGCCTTTTCTACGATGGATCACTCCTGGACGAATGAAGGGTCACAGAGACATGTGGACTGAATCTGAAGTGAACTGAGGACAGTGAAATGAAGCATTTGAAGCAGAGAAGAAACAATTAGAATAAATACCTGTCGATGTAGGACTATGTATACTGTACATGAGACACATTGTTAATCATCGTGTTTGAACTCATTCTGAAACCGCATGCTGTCGTGCAGCTACTGCTACGTGTTGATTTCATATCCTAAACATAAAGATAATTAAAAATAACAATAATACCATTAAAAGATCAAACTGGGAATAATTAGATTAGATTAGTGGCAGACATGGACTCCTGGTCCACTAGTTTTATGAGAAGGCGTAGCTCAGTGGTAGAATGGCTGTCTCTGCTGGTTTAATTTCCGCTATGAGCTCATGCTCAAGTGTCCCTGGATAAGACACCTGACTCTGGTTTCTCCTACCATTGGTGCTGGCATGGCTGCCTGCTGTGGTGCAATGCAGCAAAGTCATTTCCCCATACAGATTTAATAGAGTATGATTCTTTTTTCATCACAACCAAGGTCGGACCATTTCTTAAAATTTTCCTGACAGATTTGTTAGCGTCCCTCACGGGGTTACCTCACGGGGTTACCTCACGGGGTTACCTCACGGGGTTACCTCACGGGGTTACCTCACGGGGTGACCTCACGGGGTTACCTCACGGGGTCGCCTCACGGGGTCGCCTCACGGGGTCGCCTCACGGGGTCGCCTCACGGGGTCGCCTCACGGGGTGTTGTGTAGGAGAGGGAATGAGGAGGATCCAAATGCAGGTTTAACAGTTTATTAAGTGTTGAACAAAGGAATCCACAGCAGAGAGATAACGGCTTCAGGCAGTGCTGGATGGCCAAGAGGAAGGGCTGAAGGTTCCTGTGAGGAGAATAAGAAAATTAGTCTGATATCAAAATTTGACTCAGCTTAGAGGTGGTCAGTTTACCACTAGAATCGTTGAAGACCTGACAGAGACTGTGGGTGACACCAGGTCTTTTATAGCCACCGGTAAGTCTGTGCAGCTGGGAGCAATCAGCCAATCCTCCCGTTAGAAGCCATCCAGCACCTGTGAGTTTTGGGGGAGAAAAAAAAACAAACAAGCAGGCCTAAAAGGCCTCACACCACACGGGGTCACCTCACCCTCCACTCTTTTACTTGTAGAGGACGCCACACGGTTGCACAATACGATACTTTGCCAACATGAATGAGTTAAACTGGGGGCAGCGGCTCATTAAATACCAATGCATGTGCGTCAAGTGATTTTTATGATCTGTATTTAGAGTTGTAGAGGCGTGGTTGGGATGGGGTGGTTTGTTGGAGGTGTGAACAGTGAAACATATTTAAGAGACATCCAAAAGTTTTTTATAAATACCAGCTTAGTGTTGTTTAAGCAAGGTGCACACACTCACCAAAAACACCTGTTTGTTCCATGATTTATGCTTTTTTTTTTAAAAAAGACCCTTGATGAGGAGCAGCAGGAGGCCCAGTCCTGCAGGGCAAGATGAGGATCAGGAGGAGCCCTCTGCCGCCCCCCTACCCCCCCTCTGTTCCTCCAGAGCTGTCGGCCCGGGGCCTGCCTATCATTCCCTGCAGGGTGTAAATCAGCAGAGGTTCTACTGTGTGCCACGGTGTGGACAGATTTATGAGAGGACCTGAACCTGATTCTGCATGACTCCATCTTCTGTCTGAAGTTTTAGATCAACATCAAAGTTATAGAAAATCTTCTGACACTGGTTTCTCTCTGGTTTGGAAGCGTTTAGACTTCAAACAGGTCGAAAACTCTCACTGTTTTAAAAGTTGTTTGTTTTAAACCTTCTGAAGATGTTTTTTTTTTTACTTTACCAGCTTCTTTAGTTGATTCTATGGTGTGTGTTTGGAGTTTAAGAGTCTGCACTGGTTTTATTTGACTTTCTGTATTAATAGAAGTTAATCGTCCGTACATGTGTGTCGTTAACACGGAGCTATTTACAAACTGGCCATTGTGCGCTGCATGTGACTCCAGGATGTTTAGCTTTCACACAGCAGAAATCTGCTGTGTGTGTGTCACAGTGTGTGTGTGTGTGTGTGGTGAGCGTGTGACGTTGCAGAGGAACACAGGCTCCGTCCTGCCTTGAGGACCCCCGTCCCACCGTGTGTGTGACAGGAAGTAAGAGGACGTTCTCCTGGAGGACCGGCTCATTAGCATGCAGAAACACACCTCTGTCTGCCTCCCTAAGATCACACACTCTGTCTTTCTCTCACACACTCACTGACATACACACACACACACACACACACACACACACACACACACACACACACACACACACACACACACACACACACACACACACACACACACACACACACACACACACACACACACACACACAGAGTTTTCCTCCATAACTCTCTTTCAGATTTTTCTGCTTTTCTTTCTCTCTGACCCGGAGTGCTTACACAGCTTGCAGATGAGATAACCTCTGCAGCCGTGTGTGTGTGTGCGTGTGTGTGTGTGTGCGTGTGTTTGATGGAGTGGGAGAAAGTGACATACTAACTGGGAATGTGCTCTGCCAAAGAAAAATAAGCATCACGTCATGAGGGGGGAATTATATGTGTGTTAAAAAAGTCTGTAAAAACACACGCTGCAATGCTGTTTGTGCTGCGCGGAAATTCCTTCTGCTGCTCTTCCTGTTTTCAGGCTACGAAGAACCTGAAACTTATTTCACCCTGCACGCGTACACCACATCCCAGTTCAGACCGGACCGAATGAAAACCCAGTTTGTCACCCGGTTCAGACCAGAGAAAGACCTTTTCCAAAATGGCTCCAAATGGCCCCTCTTGTACTTTCTCTCACTTAGCGGATGCACGATGTGTGGTCGCCATACTAAGTGTCATCCGAAACCAATCCCAGGTGAAGGAAAGAAGTCCATCATGAACTCAGAAGTGATGACATGGAGTAACACATTCAGTCCTCCTGCTGACTTAGAGACACGGAGTAACACACTCAGTCCTCCTACTGACTTAGAGACATGGAGTAACACACTCAGTCCTCCTGCTGACTTAGAGACATGGAGTAACACACTCAGTCCTCCTGCTGACTTAGAGACATGGAGTAACACACTCAGTCCTCCTGCTGACTTAGAGACATGGAGTAACACACTCAGTCCTCCTGCTGACTTAGAGACATGGAGTAACACACTCAGTCCTCCTGCTGCTGACTTAGAGACATGGAGTAACACACTCAGTCCTCCTGCTGACTTAGAGACATGGAGTGGCCCCAGCATATCTCTAACCAGGCCCTCAGAGCCCGTACAAACCAGCCTACCTAAGACATCTTGCCTTGCTCCACAATGCCACACTCGCTGGTTCGGCCTTGTCCTCCACTTGATGCAGTGGGAGAAGGTGACATACTAACTGGGAATATGAGAGTGTTGTGAGTAATAAAGTAATAATAGTATTATAGGAATTACAGATAAATTTTATTCTGTAGATTATGTTTTAATTTTTTCTGGACCAGAAACAATAAAACGAGTACAAAAACAAAAGCATTACCAATGCTGATGATGCTGGTTTAGTAACCATGGTAACTGGGAAATCCGGTAGAACTAAAACATCAAAATTAAAATTCAGAAAGTTCCATCGTAATTAGGGAAGTTTGTTCAGCTGTCAGGGTTCAGTGTGTTAGAAAAGCATGTTGAAAAGGACCGAGGAGTTCCGACCAGACTAATAGAACAGCCCAGTTTCCTCCACATGAGCTGGTTTAGCTGATGAAATTCCCACCGTTCCGCTGTTTGGGTCTCGGCCTTGTTTGTTGACTCATTTGTTAGGCTGAAGAGATCCTGCAGAAAAACAGCAGAGTTAAGTGGAGAATTAACTTATTATACATGCTGCTTAAACTGATTTCCATCTCATTAAAGACATCACCAGCTTACCGGGCTCTTCACTCCACACGCTACACTGAATTAGCTTCTTCCACCAGCAAATAGAAACACTCCTGCACAGTCAACGCTTCACTGTGATTGGATACTTTTTAAGGTGATTATTTCACCCTCCAGAGTTTTTTATCACTTATGGGGTGATGAAACGTCCTGACGACTGAAATCTCATATGATCTCCATGCTGTTCCTCTGCTCACCAAAATACTCGTTTCTGTGGTGAAACAAAACTAAAATCAGAATAATTTTGGATAAATCATCTTGTCCCCACTCTTCTCTGACTCCGAACATCACCACCATACTTGTTGACAGTCTCATTACTTCTCAGATTGATTATTGTAACTCTCTGCTCTTCGGTTTGCTCAACAAATCCTCCAAAAATAACAGCTTCTGTAAAGCTCTGCAGCCTGGATCATAACCAGGGCTCCATCACACCACTTCAATACGTCAACAACAATAAGAAGGCTTCTCAGCCAGGCTGGTGTCGCCTAGTGGCTCAGCTCGATTTAATTTCCTTTCAGCAACTAGGTTAGGAATTGCAGGCGTCCGCAGCAATGGAAAAACATCCTACCCAATCATAGAACAGAGATGATGGCGTGACGTGAACAGGTTTGTCTGTCCTCCATGTTTGTAGTTCTGTATCAACCATGCTGTACGGTCCGTGTTGGCAACGATTCCCCAGATTGAGAATTTAAAGACAGTATTTTGAAGGTTTATTAAGGACATTTCTGGATGGAAGTTGAAACATCTCGATCATCAAACACATGATCAGGAAGACACTTTGAAGCATTTTTCTACGACTGTCTTTAGGTGTCTTTTAAATTTACAGCATTATTATTATTATTTTTACAACAAGAAATTATTTCTATTTAAAAATGCTGATTTAGTAATTCGGACTGATTCGAACAGATTTCACTAAAAACTCAGAGTTAACTCTTTATCTGCTGATTTACTTTGATTTTATTCACATATAAATAAAACAGGTTGGAATCCAGACGTCCATCAATGCAGAAAAATATCATGTTTAAACATTTTAATAACTTTTTTATGTCATTAAATGAGGAATAAAAGTGTAAACTTGTTTTTCTCATGATAACCTTGTAGTTTATTTTCCATAAAACTGAGACAAAAACTCAATAAACCCAGTAATTAGGATGTAAAATTATGAATAAAGTTAAGAAAATAATTATAAATTGTTCTTAATTTGCTTCAGAAATGACTTGTTTTAACCACCAGTAGACCTTTTTAAGAGACATGAACCCTCTGACATGAAGCACATTTAGCAGCATGTGTAACCATAGTGACCAGAACCATCACTGCCCTGGAAACAAAATTTATTTTATTCATATCAAAAGATCCCCTGACTGTTTCATCTTCCTTTTAAAAAAAAATGCTGCTGCTGGTTTTTCTGCTGCTCGGCAACCGGTCCTCCAATCACGATCCTCCCAATCTGTTGCAGGTTTGTCTTGTTTAATTAACTCTGGATGGTTGGGGTCTATCAGAGGCAGAAAGACCTGGTTACGTAAGAATAGTCTGATTTACTCGCTTCCAGCGGGCGGTAAAAACACGGAGAATCCAAATAGAAACCTGGTCCCTGTCAGGAGGGAACTACATCTCCCAACAGGAAGGACTACATCTCCCAACAGGAAGAACTACATCTCCCAACAGGAAGGACTACATCTCCCAACAGGAAGGACTACATCTCCCAACAGGAAGAACTACATCTCCCAACAGGAAGGACTACATCTCCCAACAGGAAGGACTACATCTCCCAACAGGAAGGAACTACATCTCCCAACAGGAAGGACTACATCTCCCAACAGGAAGAAACTACATCTCCCAACAGGTCTGAAGCACTTAAATAATGGAAAGGTGTCTGAGGAAAGGGAAGTATGAATTTCCTGCACCAGTCAGCCCAGTAGAACCAGTTATATGTGGTTAGTAAATGATGTAAATGAGTGTGCTGCTGACTGGGAGGGGAAACGGGGTTCTAGGTATGACCTCTGACTCCTGACAGGAAATTCCTCCTCAGTCAGAAATGGTTGGTTTAATGAGGCGACAGTTTGATCCTTTGTGGGGTTTTTATGACTGAGCCTGTCTTCTATCTGACCACCGATCTACTGACACTAAATGGTAAAAAACTACAGAAAATAACCTCTGGCTAGCCCCCGCCCCTACTTTATCCATCCCATAATCTGCCCCCTCCCCTTATGGGAATACACATCCCATAATATGCTCAGGGAAAACACTTAGAGAGGAAACACAAAGACTTTTATGGCCTGAGGTGGATGTTGAGAGGGGAGAAAGATACAGGAGGAGGAGGGATGAAATGGAGGGGAGGAGAGGAGAGGTGCTGGGACCCAGAAGCTGGGGAGTGTTTGGTGCACAGCGCCCCCTGTTCTCTAACTTTATTTTCTGTCATTTAATTCACTGAATATTTAATTAACTGGTGCAGTAGTTACCATGGTGACCTCACAGCAAGGAGGTCAGAGTTCGAGTCCCAGAGTAGGACGAGGCCTAAAACACTGGCCTTTCTGTGTGGAGTTTGCATGTTCTCCCCGGGCATGCGCCACGGCAGGAGGTGCCAGAAAGCATCGCAGAGTTCAGCCAACTGCCCAGGGGTCTCTGTACCTCCTGCTGCCTTGCAGGTTGGCCTTGGCTGGTCGAAGGCTGTGGAAGTGAACCCTCCGAGGGGTTCATTCTTAGAAATGAAAGGACGTTACATCAGACGCCTCGTTCCTCTGTGTCGTCCATTAATTATGAATAATGTGCACCGATGAGGGCATTAATTAAAAAAATCTTTACATTTATATAGATATAAATCTATATGAAGGTTTATCAATTTAAAAACATACTTTTGTGTGTGTGTTAGTGTATTCCTGTGTGTGTGTGTGTGTCTGTGTGTGTGTGTTTGTGTGTGACTGCTCCATGCTGTGTGTGTGTATCACAGTGTGTTAGTGTATTCCTGTGTGTGTGTGTGTGTGTGTGTGTGTGTGTATCACAGTGCACTACAAGGTGCATGATGAATAAAAGATGATGCGTTCACTGTCTCCTGCCCTGCGTGTTCACTTCACCGCCGTCTTCTCACCTCAGATTCTGTTTCAAGTTGCTTCAAGGTTGTGTTTCATCTCCTGGTTCCACACATCTTTCTGCAAACACCTCTGAGATCTGTTGTTTTAAAACTCTCTGTGTATTTTTATCATTTTCATGAGAACTTTTTTCAGAAAACAGATTTCTGTTAAATGTGTTTTGATGTGAGTGACGGTGGTTCATTCTGACCCACCTTGTTCCTCTGGGAAAAAACCACAAGACATTCATCATCCAAACAGAAGTCTTTTTCTACATTTTCTGGTGTCAGTGTTCTTTTAATAGAATAACAAAACGATGTTCACCAGTGGGGGAAGGATGGAGCGGGAGATCAACAGACGGATCAGTGTGGTGTCAGCAATAATCAGGACGCAGCATCGGTCTGTCATGGTGAGGAAAGAGCTGAGCAGAAAACCAAAGCACTGGTTTTACCAGGTGATCTACGTTTCCACTCTCGCTGATGCTCCATGCGTAGGACCTTGACTGTGATCTCAATCTTTTGGTCACCATTCACAGCCGGTGTCCGAAAGATCGAGATCGCGGATACAAAAAGCTGGAATGATCTTCCTCTGCAGGGTGGCTGGACTCTCACTCAGAGATAGAGTGAGGAGCTCTGCCATCCGGAAGGAGCTCAGAGTGGAGCCGTTGGTCTGGCGGGTCGAGAGAAGCCAGATGGGGGGGTTCGGGCATCTGGTCAGGATGCCTCCCTTGCCGGTGAAATGTTTCAGGCACGTCTCACTGGGAGGAGGCCCAAAGGTAGACCCTGGACCTGCTGAAGAGACTATGTCTCACAGCTGGACAGGAAACACCTCAGGATCGTTCCGGGTGAGCTGGAGGATGCAGCCTGGGTTTCCCGTCTCAGGCTGTTGCCCGGGCGACCCGGCCACGATTAAGCGGAAGACAACGGAATGAAACAAACCCGTGTTAAAATGTTGATCTGAAGCTTTCAGACTGGATTGTATGTAGCTCATCTTGCTGATGTCAGCAGGTATGAATGGTGTGCAGCTGATTGTGTTTTGCATGGTGGTGGGGGTCGGACATGCCCCCCGTAGAGAAGTCTGATTGCTTTCTTGTATTTACTCATGTTGTTTCCACAGAGCAGACTTCTCACCGTCCTGCTGCTAAACGCTTATTTATTTGATTGATTTGAAATAAATATTAAATTCTTTTCTAAAGTCATTAGGCTGCTTGTCTCTGAGGTCCTTAAAAACCTCTTAAGATCCTGACATGATAAGAGCAGACTTTAGAAGCAGCAGATAAGATAAGACTGATTCACTTAGAAGAAAATCATTCTCTTCTTTGGTCAAATCAGAAGACGGGCTGCAGCGTTTGTCTTTTCTGGAATCTAAAACTTTCTACATTATCGGCTTCATTTGAACCTAAAATCTGGATTAAATGAAATAAACAAGTTCATCAGACAGAACAGAAACCAACGAACCAACCGTTTCCTGTTTTAATCACTGTAATTTATTAAAAAACAGATTAAAACACACAGATACTGATTAAATCATCACCTGTAAACAAATCCTTTCAGTTATAAAGACGTCATTCATTAGTTTCTGTTCATAAAAATCATAGGTAAGTTATCTCCTGCTGCGTCCCTCCTGGGAGCCTCTGACATGAGGGTCCCATGTCAGAGGGTCCCTCATGTCAGAGGGACCGGAACTATGAGGCTGGTCCCCCAGCCTCATAGTTCTCGTTTGATGGATCCTGGTCCTGCGATGTGTTTGTTTTAAAGATGTCCGAGTAGTGTGTGTGTGTGTGTGTGTGTGTGTGTGTGTGTGTGTTTATTATTAAAACAGAATGGAGCTTATACGTAACCAGCCAATCACACGTCATGTTGTTCTCACTGTCCTGAGGTGGTGAAGGTGGAAATGTACGACCCAGAAGCAAAGACAATTTTAACCAGTTAATTGCAGTTATTCAGAGTTTAGGGAAGAGGGGCAGGAATGTGCAGCTGGAAGCTGTCCGGGGCCGGCTTTGCAGGACCAGGACCCATCAAACGAGAACTATGCGGCTGAGGGACCAAACGTGGAGGGACACCATCATGACTGCAGCAGCCATGATGTCCACCAGAGTGATGGACATCAGGGGTTAAAGAACCATACTTTAAACTTCAACAAACTATCATTTCAGAGATGACTGAAAAGGGTTCAGACAAAGGTGTTTATCTTATGTTGGACCTCATTATTTATGGAACAACATTAGAAATAAAGAGATAAAAGAATGTGTTTCAAATATTTAAAAAGAAAGTGTCACATTTTATTTTTGAAAATTACTAAATTTTGTGATTTGTGTCTTTTTTTCCATCTTTTCTGTAAATTTATTTCAAGGTAACTTGTGTTGTAAAAGTTAAGCTTTAAAAGCATTTTTTTTTGCTTCAGCCTCTTCTTGGTCACCTGTATTATTTGAGTGTGAGGTTTTGTTTTGTTGATGTATATAGTGATGTAACAGGAGACTGATTACGAAATAAAAATTACAAAATAAAAATTACAAACCAGGGGGAAGACGAGACACAGGTGGAGACATCAGGGAGATGCAATTTGGACCACGTGTGCTGGATTGAGACACAGGTCAGGGTTTGGAAGGAGTATATGATCCAGGATGGAGGAGGATTATATCACTCACTGAGTCCGTATCAGACCTCCGTCCTGTTTGGTTCTGGATGGAATCAAAATGAAGAAAAAAATGTAATTTATTGATTTGCTCAGCTTTGTTTTTATTCGTTAGAAACCAGTTTCATTCAGATTAAAGGAACTTGTTTCTGTGAAACTCTTTGATGTGACTTTGTTAGAACTTCTGTTTTAAGAATAACTTCCGTGTTTCTGCAGGTTATTTAATTCTTAAACCTTTTCTTTCAGATAGAAAGAACCTTCATATCACATTTCTTCTTTCTGTTAGTGAGCAAACAAACATCGGTGTGGTGTGTGTGGAGCGGCCGTGAAGGTGAATGAACAGGATGATGGAAATGTGTGCACTGAGCTTAAAACTAATCACTTCTCCCTTCTGACTGTTAAACACAGCAATCCTAAAAACACTTTTATTATGAATGAATCACTGGATAGAAATTAAACTGGAGAGGTTTTTAGAACTGATGCACGTAGGATTTAAAAACTAAGTCCTTCTCTGCAGAACAGACAAATAAAACCATCATGTTTTAAATCTAACGACACGGTTTTATTGTTTAAAATCCTGAAAATAAAATTTATAAAAAACACTTTATTCCAGTGATGTAAAATGTAAAATGTATTTTTAAACCTGTGGTAAGATCCTGGAATCAGCTTGTGTTTCTCCCGGTGACTTTAACGTTGGCTGTTTTCAGCTCTCATTATCTTGTTTTTTTTTTTTTTTTTTGTCTCAGTAAGAGCAGCATTCATGATTCTGATTGAAATTGAAAACACTTTATTGATCCCTGAAGGGAAATTTGAGTGGTGCAGTACAAATAGAAAGACCAAAGAAGAACCAGTAACCACCTCCAGACCGATAGTTACAGACTAGAGGATGAAAGAGTTTAATGAGGGCAGTGTAAATGGTTTTCTGTACTGTTGCTTCGAGCAGCGGGGTCGCAGGAGTCCGTTACTGAAGCTGCTCCTCAGGTAATCCACAGATTCATGGAGGGCAGTAGGAGGGGTTCATCATGATTGACAACAGTTTTACCATCATTCAGTCCCGTACCACCTCCTCCTTACTGGCGTGGGCTGGGCCAAACACAGATCCAGATTTTTTAATCAGTTTGTTCAGTCTGTTGGCGTCCTTTGTTTTTGTACCCGCTCCTCAGCAGACCACAGACAAGAACCAGACCAGATCCAGATGTTTGTTTCATTTCGTCTCCTGAATCACTTACCCCTAATGCGGTCGCAAGAGGTGCCAGATGCTGTCTCAACTGATTCAGGCGCGAGGCGGGATACACCCCAAACATGGTGCTGGTCTGTTGCGGGGGCACACACACACACACACACACACACACACACACACACACACACACACACACACACACACACACACACACACACACACACACACAACCATCCACACACTCATTCCTTGGGGCAATTTTGTAGCAGTGAATCAATCTCACATGCATGTTTTTGGAGAGTTGGAGAAAACCCACACATACTGTACATGGGGAGAACATGCAAACTCTACACAGAAAGACCAGTGTTTCAAGCTTCACGGCAATATAGGACTCGAACCCTGACCTTCTTGCTTTGAGGCCACCTTGCTAACCAATGCACCGCCATGCCGCCTGAGAACCACATCTTTTTAGAAAAAAAAAAAAACATCTGAGTTGCTGCTTTTTCTCTGCTTTCAGCAGCTTTTTATTGGGATAGTTTTTACATGAGAACAGGGTTTCCGTTCTGTTGTCTTCCGCTTATTCGGGGCTGGGTCGCAGGGGCAACAGCCTCAGACGAGAAACCCAGGCTTCTCTCACCCCGGCTGCATCCTCCAGCTCACCCGGGACGATCCTGAGGTGTTCTCTGTCCAGCTGTGAGACATAGTCTCTCCAGCGGATCTGGGGTCTTCTTCTGGTTTTCCTGCCGGTGGGACGTGCCTGAAACACCTCACCAGTGAGGAAGGCATCCTAATCAGATGCCCGAACCACTCCATTTGGCTTCTCTCGACCAGGAGGAGCAATGTCTCTACTCCGAGCTCCTCCCAGATGGCAGAACTCCTCCCTCTATCACTGAGGGAGAGCCCAGCCGTCATTTCAGACGCTTGTCACCGTGATCTCGTTCTATAGGTTGTGATTATGATGAATCAAACTTCAGATCCTGATAAAAAAAAATGATTGATTTATTTAAATACAATCGTGTGTTTGGACGTTGGATATAAATAAATTTAAGTATTTTTTACTGTGCGTTTGTTTACATTTCGGTCTGTAAGACACACAGATGATCTAAGGATGGTATTTCATTGCTGCTGCATTTCTCTGTCTGGAGATCGAGGAATTATTATTAGGAAGGGTTTTTATTCAGCGTGCAGTGTAATTAGTCTGTAATTACAGGATGGTAATTACAGTGAGGTAGTCTGATTCTCAGCAGGAGACATTTCACCACCTGCTGTTATTTGCTGTTTCACACACCTGGAAACATACATGCTGATTTATTCATGTATTTCTTCCACATTTCCAACATAATCACCTACACAAACATATCATGTGGATGCACACGCTCCCCCTCAGGCCCCTTTTCATTTATTTTCCACTTTAATAGTAATGAGCTAAATTTCCCTGAAGAAAAAATCCATCACGCTGCCGTTCACAAGGTCTTTCCTCTAAAACAAACTGAGGAAACGTCTAAAACACAAACACACACAAACACGACTCACTTGTGAAATTCTAAGCTCCATCTGTGCAAACCACTAGCCTGATAGTCTCTCCAAACTGGGAGGTAGAAGGATTCTGAAAGATCCGGAGCCTCATTTAGAAAAATTTAGCTGAGCATTTTCACTCAGATTAGCCATCTTGTTTATAGCCTGAAAGTTCAGGGATTTATTAAATCATCCCTAAAACTGTTGATGAAACGTTCCGTTGTCTTCCACTTATCCTTGGATCAAGAGGACAAAAGCTTCAGACGGGTAACCCAGGCTTTTCTCACCCTGGTTGCATCCTCCAGCTCACCCAGGTGGATCCTGAGGTGTTCTCTGTCCAGCTGTGAGACATAGTCTCTCCAGCAAGTGCAGGGTCTGCCTCTGGGTGTCATCCCAGTGGAACGGATCACCTCACCAGCGAAGTAGGCATCCGAACCAGATGCCCAAACCACTCCATCTAGCTTCTCTAAATTCAGAGGAGCAACTGCTCTAATCCGAGCTCCTTCCGGATGGCAGAGCTCCTCCCTCTATCTCTGAGTGAGAGCCCAGCTACCCTGCAGACAAAGAGAATTTCAGCAGCTTGTATCCGCAATCTCGTTCTTTCGGTCACCACACACACATTGGTTACCATGGTGAGGGTAGGAACGTAGATCCTGGTTACCATGGTGAGGGTAGGAACGTAGATCCTGGTTACCATGGTGAGGGTAAGAACGTAGATCCTGGTTACCATGGTGAGGGTAGGAATGTAGATCCTGGTTACCATGGTGAGGGTAGGAACGTAGATCCTGGTTACCATGGTGAGGGTAGGAACGTAGATCCTGGTTACCATGGTGAGGGTAAGAACGTAGATCCTGGTTACCATGGTGAGGGTAGGAACGTAGATCCTGGTTACTATGATGATGGTAGGAACGTAGATCCTGGTTACCATGGTGATGGTAGGAACGTAGATCCTGTTTACCATGGTGAGGGTAGGAACGTAGATCCTGGTTACCATGGTGATGGTAAGAACATAGATCCTGGTTACCATGGTGAGGGTAGGAAGGTAGATCCTGGTTACTATGATGATGGTAGGAACGTAGATCCTGGTTACCATGGTAAGGGTAGGAACGTAGATCTGGTTACTATGGTGAGGGTAGGAACATAGATCCTGGTTACCATGGTGAGGGTAGGAACATAGATCCTAGTTACCATGGTGAGGGTAGGAATGTAGATCCTGGTTACCATGGTGAGGGTAGGAACATAGATCCTGGTTACCATGGTGAGGGTAGGAACGTAGATCCTGGTTACCATGGTGAGGGTAGGAACGTAGATCCTGGTTACCATGGTGAGGGTAGGAACATAGATCCTGGTTACCATGGTGAGGGTAGGAACGTAGATCCTGGTTACTATGATGATGGTAGGAACGTAGATCCTGGTTACCATGGTAAGGGTAGGAACGTAGATCTGGTTACCATGGTAAGGTTAGGAACGTAGATCCTGGTTACCATGGTGAGGGTAGGAACATAGATCCTGGTTACCATGGTGAGGTTAGGAACGTAGATCCTGGTTACCATGGTGAGGGTAGAAAGACAGATTGGTCAATCGAGAGCTAATCATTGTAGATGCTGTACCAATCTGTCATTCAATCTACAGCTTCATCTTTCCCCCACTGTGAACAAGACCCCGAGATACTTAAACTCCTCCACCTGCGGCAGGACTCTGTTCATGACTTCCAGGGGCCATTCCACTCTTTTCTGGGCGAGGACCCGGCCCTTCACTCTAGGCAGCAAATCGATCCAGTGAGAGTTGGAGATCATGGCCCGACGAATCCAACAGGACGACCTATCTGCAGAAAGCAGAGATCAAATCCTGAGGAACCAGATCCCTCCAACGCCTCGGAAAATCTATTCATAAAGGTAATGAACAGTATCAGTGACAAAGAGCAGCCTCGATGGAGTCCAACTCTGACTGGAAATGGAATTTACATATTGCTGGCAATAGGACAGCCCCTGATTCTCTATGCAGGCACAATAAAATTTTGAAACAAATTAACTGGTGTCTCTTTAACCATGAACGATGGCAAGGATTTCACTGAAGCAGAGGTGGAGATGCTTAAAGAAGTGCTGTTTGGAAGCCACAGCTGTGATGACCTGTCCACCAATCAAAAGACAGCGGTGTTAGAGAAGGTCACAACGGGGAAAATATTCAGGTATCTAAATAAAGCACAAGCGGAAAGTTACTCAGTTTGCGTGAAAGTTGGCACAAGATGGATTTCAGCATAAACACACTTTATAAATCAGACCTCTGGAAAGGAAAGTGGAATTGTGGAAATAAAGTTTCTGTGTGTGAGTATTTTCTCTCTGAAAGTTGAGACATTTTAAAAATAAGTGGACCGAAAGCCACTTCCTGTGTAAGGGTGTCGTGTTTGGGGAGCTTTTATGGCTTTTCTTCGCCATAAATAAATCAGATGAAAAGACGCATACGCCGCTTCACAGATAGATTCAGATATATGCTCTTTACACACACGTATCACCTTCTCCGGACCAAAGCAGCGTTTCCATTCACCCGCAGGTATCGCTCACTCCATCAGCACCTTCTCTGCAGCCCTCCCACAGGCCCACGCAGCGTTAAACACACACGTGGTATCCTCATCAGCTAACGTGTTATAAAATGGAGTAATCTCACATATCTGGCAGCTCAGGCACTTTTTCAATTTCCTGGTAACATAATCCTCTCTGTCTTTCCATACCTCGCAGTGGCCCAGGAGAAGGAACGAGGCGGGGGAAGGAGGGCTGGCAGAGAAGGAATAATAAATTTTGCCATTTGATTTAAGCTGGATTAGGGAATGGTGGAGCTGTGTGCACACGGAGTTTAGAAAAAACTTACAATTCATCATAAAATATGCAGGAAAACCATGAGGAGGAATCTTGAAACATGTCTGTTCTAATGGAGGGATGGAGATACGAGAGAGATGGATAAATAGTCTAACAGTCGGAATAAATCTGAAAATCTGGATGATTTATGTGAGTTTTTATGACATTTGTGTCTGAATGACCTCTATCACAACTGCTTTCCTTTATGATGGTGAATGTTTGGCCGTGCCCGTCTGGCTCGAAGCCTCCTGGTTGTAAAGGATTACGAGCTCTGCCCGAATGGCCTCAGAGAAACTCTATCCTTGTCCTTCAGAACGCTGGTGAAGCTGCGTGTTGAGTCTGCATCGCTCACACTGGACGTGACACCACACACTTTGTACAGTGCAGCTCTGGGCACTGCACACTTTTTACACTGTATGCCAGCGGTGCCCAACCAATTGATCGTGGTATACTAGAAGCCCACGGACTGATCCCAAGTCCACCACTAGGTATGTAGAAAAAAAATAATAAAATGACAGGAAGGCAGTGTTTTCGACTCAACAACTTTGATGCTAGTATTTTTTTATCAAGTGATCAGATCCTCGAGAAACTCTTTTTTTTTTAAAAAAAAACAAACTACAATCTAACAACTTTTTCTGGTGTTTTGGAGTTTTTTAGAGTCTGTGACGTAAAATCATGTTGTTAAACCTGTTCTCAGTGAGCAGCGCCTGCTGCTGTAGCCCCTCCTTCCAGTGCACTGTGTGCGTACAAAAAATGTTTGAGAGAGAGGAATTTGTCTGTGTGTGTGTGTGTGTGTGTGTGTGATGTTGAAACTGGACTGGTAGATCTGTGTGTGTGTGTGTGTGTGTGTGTGTGTGATGTTGAAACTGGACTGGTAGATCTGTGTGTGTGTGTGTGTGTGTGTGTGTGTGTGTGATGTTGAAACTGGACTGGTAGATCTGTGTGTGTGTGTGTGTGTGTGTGTGTGATGTTGAAACTGGACTGGTAGATCTGTGTGTGTGTGTGTGTGTGTGTGTGTGTGTGTGTGTGTGTGTGTGTTTGTGATGTTGACACTGGACTGGTAGATCTCAGTGTGTATGTGTGTGTGTGTGTGTGTGTGTGTGTGTGTGTTTGTGATATTGACACTGGACTGGTAGATCTGTGTGTGTGTGTGTGTGTGTGTGTGTGTGTGTGTGTGTGATGTTGACACTGGACTGGTAGATCTCAGTGTGTGTGTGTGTGTGTGTGTGTGATGTTGACACTGGATTGGTAGATCTGTGTGTGTGTGTGTGTGTGTGTGTGTGTGTGATGTTGACACTGGATTGGTAGATCTGTGTGTGTGTGTGTGTGTGTGTGTGAGTGTGTGTGTGATGTTGACACTGGACTGGTAGATCTGTGTGTGTGTGTGTGTGTGTGTGTGTGTGTGTGTGTGTGTGTGTGTGTGTGTGTGTGTGTGTGTGTGTGTGTGTGTGTGTGTGTGTGTGATGTTGACACTGGACTGGTAGATCTGTGTGTGTGTGTGTGTGTGTGTTTGTGATGTTGACACTGGACTGGTAGATCTGTGTGTGTGTGTGTGTGTGTGTGTGATGTTGACACTGGACTGGTAGATCTGTGTGTGTGTGTGTGTGTGTGTGTGTGTGTGTGTGTGATGTTGACACTGGACTGGTAGATCTCAGTGTGTGTGTGTGTGTGTGTGATGTTGACACTGGATTGGTAGATCTGTGTGTGTGTGTGTGTGTGTGTGTGTGAGTGTGTGTGTGATGTTGACACTGGACTGGTAGATCTGTGTGTGTGTGTGTGTGTGTGTGTGTGTGTGATGTTGACACTGGACTGGTAGATCTCAGTGTGTGTGTGTGTGTGTGTGTGTGTGTGTGTGTGTGTGTGTGTGTGTGTGTGTGTGTGTGTGTGTTTGTGATGTTGACACTGGACTGGTAGATCTGTGTGTGTGTGTGTGTGTGTGTGTTTGTGATGTTGACACTGGACTGGTAGATCTCAGTGTGTGTGTGTGTGTGTGTGTGTGTGTTTGTGATGTTGACACTGGACTGGTAGATCTGTGTGTGTGTGTGTGTGTGTGTGTGTGTGTGTGTGTGTGTGTGTTTGTGATGTTGACACTGGACTGGTAGATCTCAGTGTGTGTGTGTGTGTGTGTGTGTGTGTGTTTGTGATATTGACACTGGACTGGTAGATCTCAGTGTGTGTGTGTGTGTGTGTGTGTGTGTGTGTGTGTGTGTGTGTTTGCGATGTTGACACTGGACTGGTAGATCTCAGTGTGTGTGTGTGTGTGTGTGTGTGTGTGTGTTTGTGATGTTGACACTGGACTGGTAGATCTCAGTGTGTGTGTGTGTGTGTGTGTGTGTGTGTGTTTGTGATGTTGACACTGGACTGGTAGATCTCAGTGTGTGTGTTTGTGTGTGTGTGTGAGTGTGTGTGTGATGTTAACACTGGACTGGTAGATCTCAGTGTGTGTGTGTGTGTGTGTGTGTGTGTGTGTGTGTGTGATGTTGACACTGCACTGGTAGATCTCAGTGTGTGTCTGTGTGTGTGTGTGTGTGTGTGATGTTGACACTGGACTGGTAGATCTCAGTGTGTGTCTGTGTGTGTGTGTGTGTGTGTGTGTGTGATGTTAACACTGGACTGGTAGATCTGTGTGTGTGTGTGTGTGTGTGTGTGTGATGTTAACACTGGACTGGTAGATCTGTGTGTGTGTGTGTGTGTGTGTGTGTGTGTGTGTGTGTGTGTGTGTGTGTGTGATGTTGACACTGGACTGGTAGATCTGTGTGTGTGTGTGTGTGTGTGATGTTGACACTGGACTGGTAGATCTGTGTGTGTGTGTGTGTGTGTGTGTGTGTGTGTGTGTGTGTGTGTGTGTGTGTGTGTGTGTGTGATGTTAACACTGGACTGGTAGATCTCAGTGTGTGTGTGTTTGTGATGTTGACACTGGACTGGTAGATCTGTGTGTGTGTGTGTGTGTGTGTGTGTGATGTTGACACTGGACTGGTAGATCTCAGGAGGTTTGATACTTGAAAAGTAGATTTTGGATCAAAAACAGGTTGGGCACCCCTGCTGCATGCTCAGTACACTGTATGTACGGAGTGTACGGTGGTTGTACACTGCATGCTCCGTACACCGCTTGCTGCGGACTCTCTATGTTCTTTCTAGGCTTTGCTCTCTGGCTTTCTGCATGCAGTATTCCCGCTCCGTCCTTCTGCAGTGTGTAGCAGACACCGTGCTCGGCATGGACCTGCTGGATGTAAACCATCTGCTCGGCCTCTGATGTAGCTGCTGTATGTCATCTCCAAAAAGCCAAATGGCTGCAACTCATCATGGAGTCTGTCATCCAGCAAAGATCATGTTAAAGACGATTTATGAGCAAAGCTCTGAGGTGGACAGGCTTTTCATGGTTCCTCCTTTTCTTCTGAGCTGGACTCGGTGCCTGGATCTGTTTGTGGGAACATTTCTGTCCGCCTGACGCTGTCACAGTTTAAACTCATTACCTGCATCCCATTCCACTCCACGCTCGCTGTTTTATTCAGAGGTTGAAGAAGTCTGAGATGGATGCAAGTGTGTGAAAGGAAAAATGGTTTTGGAATCCAAACATATGGTTTTAATTCTGCTTAGCCCTTTAAAAATACCGTTTGACATGTGAATAATGTAAATTCTCTTTTAAATAACTTACCCCGCTAATATTTGTGAATCCAGCACAGGCTGAAGTTAATCTGCAGAGCGGGAACGTCGCTGCCAAGTTGAACTTTCACGGAAATCTTCACTGATTGCGAGACGTTGGAAAGGTCTAACGTTTAGGTTGTGAAAATGCAAAAGCTTCTCTTTCCAAATCCAGCAGAAAGGGATAATATACTAAATAAATATAACATAAGCATGCTGGCCTCCCCTTTTCAATGATTCTGAGTTTCAGAAGAATCCCTGAGTAATCCTTCTGACAAATAGCTCCAGTGCAGGTTTAACTCCAGCCATCCCAGATTCTCCACCACCGGGCTGGTCCATTAAGGGCGTTCACATACATTTAGATGATCCCTGTGTTTGCATTACGCAGGCGTAGATAATCTGTGTATACAGAGGGAAATTAGGGCCGAGCGGCCCCGGGCCAGCAGCATATGGAGACTTCAAAAGGTCCAGAGCTGAGTGGAAGCAGGTGGGTTCTGTCCGGGAGGTTGGGCCACAGTGCGGGACGGGGTCACGCCACATGTGCACGACACAAAAGACGTCCAAACAAACCTAATCTTTCTAAGACAAAGTGAAGTTTTAATCAAACTTTTCTTCCAGCGTTTTTCCTGCTGTGGGCCTGAAGGACCTGAAGGTTGGTTTGGTGGTTTTAGTTTAAAAGCTGCTGAATCTTTTTCTGTTTGTAACGTCCTTTCTGCTTCTGGCCCTTTCTCCTCACCCCTTGTTCTGCCCTTTGAACTAATTCCTCACACCTGGTCCTGATTATCTTTCTGTAATGTTTGCACCTGTGTTTCGTTTCACTTTGTAATAAAAACCCTGGTGTTCTTCACTTCTTTGTCAAGTTGTCTGCTATTGTTATGATGTCTTGTCTCCGTCCTCCACCCCCTGGGTCTCGTCCTGTAACGCCTGCCTGGGACCGAAGCTTGCCCAGGCCCACGCACGGCCAGGTTGGTTATGAGCTACACCTTCCCTCGACCTGGTTAAACTTTGCTGTGGGTTGATTTAAAAAGAAACGACCCAAAAGCAGTGGATAAAAGATACGTTTTGTTTTCTGAACTGCTTGTGGTGAGAGAGAGGCAGGGTACACCCCGAACAGGTTTCCAGTCTGTTGTGAACACACACACTCACACACACACACACACACACACACACACACACACACACACACACACACACACATCCAACCCACTTAACAAACATGCTTTTTCAGAGTCAGAAAAAACACACAAATATACGGGGAGAACATGCAAACTCCACACAGAAAAACAGTGTTTCAAGCCTGACTCGACATTCCTCACTGCTGAAGTAGCTCCTCTATTTAAAAAAAAAAAAAAAAAAAATCAGACGAAACGTGGAGCAGTACATGGACTTGCTGCCATCACGAGAGGTGCATTTTAAAAAGAAAGAGGTGGAGTGAATGGTTGAAAAAAAAGATTAAAAATTTAATGTCTGTAAACAATGTGACATGAAAAAAAATCACTGTCAGTCTTTATTGTTTATTGTATAATATACCGTTTATTAAAGGGATCATTTTTTAGACCATTTCGCTCTTCAGTATCAAACACCATAAAAAGGCAACAGGGTATAAACACGATGAAATCTAAAATGCAGACAGCATTCCCCAGAATTTCTTTGAGGATGAAACGGTGCCACCAGCAGTGATTAATGTACCGCTCCTCCCTCTGTGGAGACGGTTCTTCCAGAAAACACTGACAGCTTTTAATCCAGCCCATCTCTTTGGTCTTCATAAGCAGAACTTTTAAAATAAGGTTTGTTTTTTTTTGCCTTTTACTCTGAAGCTGAAGCTCCGACACTAACAGAACCTGGAGGTGAATAAACGAGATGGGTTTCCTCCTCAGGGTGAACGGGCTCTCTCGGAATGAGCAGCTCTGGCTTCTGGGAGGAACTCAGGGTACAGTTTTTGCTTCTCTGTGTAGAGAGGATCCAGATGGGGAGTCAGGATGCTCAATAAGGAGGAGACCCAGAGACAGAACTGATGCCGCTGTGACATGATCCTAGGTCACAGCGGACCTAACCTGTACAGGACAGAACAAATGGTTGTTGTTTTTTTGTGACCAAAAGCCAAATCAGCCAAAATTTGATGTGATCGGCCAGGACTAGAAGATGGAGATGTCCATACAGTCATGGTAGTTAGAACAGATGAGCACATACACCCAATAAACCAACGACCTCTTCCTTTTGGGGCTGGAGATGTAGATGGCGTTAGATTCTAGCTCATCTAGAATCTAGATGAAGATAAATCTGAATGACTTTAAATCATCAATCCAGAATAAAAACCGTGCAGATCTTGATAGAATTAACATTTGACATTAATGAGCAACAGCATGCGAATCTTATTTTAAAAATTCAGAAAGTATTGTCTTTAAGTGTTTAAATTGTGTTTAAATGAAGGCGTTTTCTTGTATTTTTAGTTTTAAACATCCCGCCCCTTTTATGAAGGGTTGTTTTTTTTTTCACAAAACATGGGTGTAAAAGAAGTCCTGACGAGTACCTACTCAAACTGGTTTGGCTAGTGACATCATCCTATCTTCTTCTTCTTTTTTTGTGGATAAAAAATGAGGGAGTCAGAGGGGAAAAAAACCATCCCTCCTCATGTCCACTCCTGTGAACGGCTCTCACATCTTTTAAAAAATGTTTAAGGCTCTCTCGGTCAAAAATGTTCCTGATCCTATAGCTTGAAGTGGTTGCCAGGGGAGGTAAGTTGGGACTCCTGTTGAGGCTGTTGCCCTGTGACCCTAACTCAGATGAACGGAGGTACAGCTTCATCCTAATGAAAATGACCGGTAGCTGTGAACACAGGCAAGAAGAACTAGAGAGAGAGATTAGTACCAAGAGAAAAAGAAAACCACAAATAAGCTGAAGAGGATGTGAAAACATCCTCAGTCTGTTAATGTCCATGATGACAGATGAAGTAACATGACAACAACGAGCTACTTGTGATGGCAGCAGGTCAGCGCAGCGCTTCATGTTTTTATTAAAATTTTAAAAAGTTTTTATTATAGTTTCAGGCGATGATCTCCTTCATCAGCTCCTTCATGTGGAGTCTTCATGGACGTGTGGAGCTGAGCTCCTTCATGTGGAGTCTTCATGGACGTGTGGAGCTGAGCTCCTTCACGTGGAGTCTTCATGGACGTGTGGAGCTGAGCTCCTTCACGTGGAGTCTTCATGGACGTGTGGAGCTGAGCTCCTTCACGTGGAGTCTTCATGGACGTGTGGAGCTGAGCTCCTTCACGTGGAGTCTTCATGGACGTGTGGAGCTGAGCTCCTTCATGTGGAGTCTTCATGGACGTGTGGAGCTGAGCTCCTTCATGTGGAGTCTTCATGGACGTGTGGAGCTGAGCTCCTTCATGTGGAGTCTTCATGGACGTGTGGAGCTGAGCTCCTTCATGTGGAGTCTTCATGGACGTGTGGAGCTGAGCTCCTTCATGTGGAGTCTTCATGGACGTGTGGAGCTGAGCTCCTTCATGTGGAGTCTTCATGGACGTGTGGAGCTGAGCTCCTTCATGTGGAGTCTTCATGGACGTGTGGAGCTGAGCTCCTTCATGTGGAGTCTTCATGGACGTGTGGAGCTGAGCTCCTTCATGTGGAGTCTTCATGGACGTGTGGAGCTGAGCTCCTTCATGTGGAGTCTTCATGGACGAGTGGAGCTGAGCTCCTTCATGTGGAGTCTTCATGGACGTGTGGAGCTGAGCTCCTTCATGTGGAGTCTTCATGGACGTGTGGAGCTGAGCTCCTTCATGTGGAGTCTTCATGGACGTGTGGAGCTGAGCTCCTTCACGTGGAGTCTTCATGGACGTGTGGAGATGTTCAGAAGGAATGAAGACAGGATCTTCTGAGTGACATCATCAGTGCTTCCTGCTTCACTATGGAACTAAAGATGGTGGACTGCTGGTGTTGTTCCACCACAGTGAAGGATCAACATGTGGAGCTTTTAGAGACAGTTTAAGATCTTATTATTATTCACTGGAGATTCAAACATCATTGCCTTTATAATCCACATTCTGCCCAACTGTTCCACCTAGTGTTTCCACCTGGTGGCTGTTCCACCTCTGCTCCAAGCTGCTGTTCCAGCAAGGTGCTGTTCCAGCTCCACTTGACCCAACTTGGCACCACCTAGCAGCTGTTTTAGAGCTGTTCTGAGCTCTCTCTTGGGCTCTGAAGAGATACCAGACACCAACATTTACTCCTAGTGGATTAATCAAGTATCTTTATCTAACTGTATCCATGGGATTCACACTCTGCCATCGAGTAGTTTACAATAACAAATGAAAAGGAGGGAAGTACGTAGAATCAGAGGATAAAACCCGTGTGCCACACACCTCCCTAATTCCAGTTTTCTCAGCCAATTAGCAACTGTTTCAGTTAAAACTCGGTTTCTCGCTGGCCTGGTGATGAACTTGTTCAAAGAGGAATGTGTTCATTCTAACTTTGGATGGAGAGACTGTGTCCGGATATTATTCCATAAAACTGGAGCTTGGTGACCAAAGTCTCTACCTCCAACTGTACTTTTAGGAATCCTTGGAACCACTAGCATCCCTGCATTGTGTGAGCAAAGTGTTCTGTTTGGTTACATAAGATAGGACAGAACCCTGCTTCATGCTTTCAGCCAACCAGAAGTTTCTCTTCCTTTTGAAACATCGTCTCATTCAGAAATAATTACAGCCTGGTGTTCAAACTTCGACATGGCCGCTCGTTCCCACACTGGGCCTCTTTTTTATGCCAGTAGGTCTGCTAACGAGAAGGCGTACCAGCACATTGGTTTCCATGAGAATGCCAGGATGCAGGTTTTCCCAGCAGAGAGGGGCTGGTAATGAGGAAGAAAACAGCAGGTTTAAGCAATGCTGAGAGGAATCAGGAGGGTGTGCAGGTGGGCAGATAAGGACCAGGGAGCACGCAAAATAATCATTAACAAGAACTGCTGTGAAACTTACAACTAAAAACAAAGTGGAAGAAGCTGGCTTTAGTTTTTCTTTGTCTACAAGAATTCGCCGACACCAAAACGTTGAACAAAATGCCTCAACCTGCACTCTGTCAAAAACAATTTAATGATTAATGGCTGCAGCCTACGTTAGAACTAGGTTAATGCAGTCACATGTGTAAGACTTTACTCTTTATGACCTCAACCTGGTGTCCTCCATCTTCTCTGAACGGATAGTCAGCATCGCAGACACTATCTTGTGATTCCAGAGATGGAATGAACAGAGAACACAGATGACAGCGAGACGTTGACATAAGCATCTGTCCTCCATGTTTGTAGTTCTGTTGCTGAAAAAAGGAGCTCAACCAAGCCATACGGTCCGTGTTGGTAACAATTCCTGATAATTAGAATTTAAAGACAGTGATTTGAAAGTTTATTCAGGAAAAGTTTGTTTTGACATTCTAGATTCCAGACTACACTGTTCGGGTGGATTCCACATGTCATGTCCAGTCCCCACCAGAGAGGAATGATTGGTTAAACAAAAAGAGTATTCACCCATCCAGGAGGGCCGGGGTTCCTCGTGCTCCGAGGAAGGCCAGCGGGGCTCCTCGTGTACCGAGGAAGAAGGCCAGCGGGGCTCCTCGTGTACCGAGGAAGAAGGCCAGCGGGGCTCCTCGTGCACCGAGGAAGAAGGCCAGCGGGGCTCCTCGTGTACCGAGGAAGAAGGCCAGCGGGGCTCCTCGTGTACCGAGGAAGAAGGCCAGCGGGGCTCCTCGTGTACCGAGGAAGAAGGCCAGCGGGGCTCCTCGTGCACTGAGGAAGGCCAGGGCTCTCACACGGCGTAGAAGGGCTAAAGGTGGAGATGCGGTTGAGGTCACCGTGAGAGGAGACCCGGGTGTGTCTCAGGCGATCTGTGTCTGTGCCTCAGCTGTGTTCTCCATGTGGGGTCTGAACATAAAACATCCGGTAAACTGCAGGGTGGGAAGATGTGTCATTCAGCAGATAACAGATGGAGGGGTTTTAATAAAATAATATCTGAGGGTTGCCAGGTAACCGTGCTGGGTAAACCATGTTTGTTCCTCTGCTTGGACAACGTGGTCGTTTTTCACACGAAGCTAATGAAACATCTTTCATCAAAAGAGCCAAACATCAGCCTCATGCACGATGGCAGCATGTGTCTCATCTAAAAGCTGGTCATTTGGTCTGAGCCAGAAACAGGTGGGGGTTTGTGTGTGTGTGTGTGTGTGTGAATGTGTGTGTAGGGGGGTTAAACTGGGGCGGGGGGGTGCTTTGTGTACGTAGTGATGTGGGAACAGAACCAGAAATAGTCGATGATGTTTCTTCCTGTCTGACCTCATGGAGGAAACTGGACACACTGCATGTGATTGTGTGTGAGAGTGTGTATAAGTGTATGCGTGAGTGTATATGTGAGTGTGTATTAGTGTGTGTGTGTGTGTGCATGTGTGTATAAGAGTGTGATTGTGTATGAGTGTGTACGTAATTATGTGTGAATGTGGATGTGTGAGTGAATATGAGTGTGAGAGTGTGTGTATGTGAGTGTGTGTGAGTGTGTGTGTGTGTGTGTGTGTGTGTGTGTGTAAGTGTTAGTGTGCATATTTGTTTTATAAATACAGAAAACTATTTCTACCTACAAACTATAATGAGTCGTCCACGGTGGCGCAGTGGGTAGCACAGTGCCCACAAAGCAAGAAGGTCGTGGGTTTGAATCCCAGGTGAAGAGGGGCTTGCCACACTGTCCTTTCTGTGTGTAGTTTGCATGTTCTCCCTGTGTATGTGTGTGTTTTCTCCAGGTACTCCGGTTTCCTCCCACCCTCCAAAAACATACATGTCAGTTTGATTAGCCAGTGCTAAATTGTCCCTGAGAATGTGTGTGTGCTTGTATGTGTGTGGTCTGGTGACCTGTTTGAGGTGTACCCTGCCCCTCGCCTTGAATCAACTGGGATAGACTCTGGCAGCTCCTGTAACCCTGTACGGAATAGACGGTTACGAAAACAATTAGTGTAAATAAAACCTGTAAATCTATTAATAGTTTTCTTCGTTCTGTGTCGTCCGGTTTAATTAGTGCATGTTTTCATATTAAAATGTTTTTACTTCATGTTAATTGTCTTTAGACTGCAGCGCACAAATCTCTCTGTGGAGAAAAATACATATCTATATATATGAAAAGCATACATTGGTGTGTGTGTGTGTGTGTGTGTGTGTGTGTGTGTGTGTTTCCTACAACCTGGCAGGACCCTGTGACACAGACAGGAAACAGGGTGGGGGAACAGTTTCCTTATTGTCTCTGTATATCTTAAAAAATCCCCCCGGCCCACTCCCTCCGCCTCCGTAAACCTCTTTCTGTCTGCATGTGTTTGTTTTCTTTTTTTTTTGTTTATTGTGTGAATATTCTGGCGACACACTAATTCCCACGTGAAGATTGATGAGGTACTTTCTATTCTATTGTTTCTACCTCTAACTATCACAACAAAGCACGTTGGACACGTTGGACACAGTGAATCGGACAGAATCGTCTTTTGTCCGATTCACAGCCGTGTATAACTAAACTAACCAGAGTCAGGATTTCACTGCTCTTAGATCTTCCTTCTCGGAGAGGAAAAAATGATAAAAATGGTAGCAGTCCATGCATGTTACATTCAGAAGTGTTCAATAAGCATCAACAAGCCCCTAATTAACGATTCATGATTATGAAACCAGCTGAATTTTTTTTTTGTCTTCTGAACCAATTATTCCCACCTGGCGTTATAACAGGGGGTACTGGAGCCTATCCTGGCCGATTTCAGGCGACAGGTAGGATACACCCCGAACAGGTCACCAGTCTGTTGCAGGGCCACATACACAGACAACCACACACACACACACACACACACACACACACACACACACACACACACACACACACACACACACACCCATTCCTAGGGGCAATTTCATGGCAGCCAATCAATCTAAAAGGGGTGGGAGGAAACCAACACATACAGTACAAACCAAAAGTTTGGACACACCTTCTCATTCTTTATTTTCATGACTATGAACATTGTAGATTCACACTGAAGGCACCCAAACTATGAATTAACACATGTGGAAGTATAGAACATAACCAAAAAGTGTGAAACAACTGAAAATATGTCATATTCTAGGTTCTTTAAAGTAGCCACCTTTTGCTTTGATTACTGCTTTGCACACTCTTGGCATTCTCTTGATGAACTTCAAGAGGTTGTCACCTGAAATGGTTTTCACTTCACAGGCGTGCCCTGTCAGGTTTAATAAGTGGGATTTCTTGCCTTATAAATGGGGTTGGGACCATCAGTTGCATTGTGGAGAAGTCAGGTGGATACACACCAGTCCTACTGAATAGACTGTTAGAATTTGTATTTTGGCAAGAAAAAAGCAACTAAGTGAAGAAAAACGAGTGGCCATCATTACTTTAAGAAATGAAGGTCAGTCAGTCACTTTGAAAGTGTCCCCAAGTGCAGTCTCAAAAACCATCAAACGCCACAAAGAAACTGGCTCACATGCGGACCGCCCCAGGAAAGGAAGACCGAGAGTCACCTCTGCTGCGGAGGACAAGTTCCTCCGAGTCACCAGCCTCAGAAATCGCAGGTTAACAGCAGCTCAGATTAGAGACCAGGTCAATGCCACACAGAGTTCTAGCAGCAGACACATCTCTCAAACAACAGTTAAGAGGAGACTGTGTGAATCAGGCCTTCATGGTAGAATATCTGCTAGGAAACCACTGCTAAGGACAGGAAACAAGCAGAAGAGACTTGTTTGGGCTAAAGAACACAAGGAATGGACATCAGACCAGTGGAAATCTGTGCTTCGGTCTGATGAGTCCAAATTTGAGATTTTTGGTTCAAACCACCGTGTCTTTGTGCGACGTAGAAAAGGTGAACGGATGGTCTCTACATGCCTGGTTCCCACCGTGAAGCATGGAGGAGGAGGTGTGATGGTGTGGGGGTGCTTTGCTGGTGACACTGTTGGGGATTTATTCAAAATTGAAGGCATACTGAACCAGCATGGCTACCACAGCATCTTGCAGCGGCATGCTATTCCATCCGGTTTGCATTTAGTTGGACCATCATTTATTTTTCAACCGGACAATGACCCCTAACACACCTCCAGGATGTGTAAGGGCTATTTGACCAGGAAGGAGAGTGATGGGGTGCTGCGCCAGATGACCTGGCCTCCACAGTCACCAGACCTGAACCCAATCGAGATGGTTTGGGGTGAGCTGGACCGCAGAGTGAAGGCAAAAGGGCCAACAAGTGCTAAGCATCTCTGGGAACTCCTTCAAGACTGTTGGAAGAGCATTTCAGGTGACCACCTCTTGAAGCTCATCAAGAGAATGCCAAGAGTGTGCAAAGCAGTAATCAAAGCAAAAGGTGTCTACTTTGAAGAAGCTAGAATATGACATATTTTCAGTTGTTTCACACTTTTTGGTTTTGTACTATACTTCCACATGTGTTCATTCATAGTTTGGATGCCTTCAGTGTGAATCTACAATGAAAATAAAGAATGAGAAGGTGTGTCCAAACTTTTGGTCTGTACTGTACATGGGGAGAACATGCAAACTCCACACAGAAAACCTAGTGCTTGAGTCTCTGTGCCCACTACAGGACATGCACCTCAACCATCTCGCTGTGAGGCCACCGTACTAACCACGCACTACCGCACCACTGTGCACGTCGCATCTGAATTGTTGCAGGAAATAAAAGCTCGGGTGTCGCAGATTAAAAATATCAAAGTAAAAGTCTTTACTCGATAATTAATGCAGTGGTGTAAAAGGCCAGGCCGTCCTGTCCCATGCTGCCTGGTTCTTTACTTGGTTCAACACATTTTGAAAAGTCCATATTAACAATGACCTTGAAAGTAAATCAGCCGTCAAATCTGTTTTTCTTCTTCCTTCAGTTGGTTTTTGCAGATTAAAATTTTTTACAGAAATAAATAACATTTCCAGTCGCTGCTGATGCTGTTTGTTAGTTTTGTGGCTCTGCTCTGTAATCGTCCAATCAGAAGGTCTAAAAACAGTAGAAGGCCAGTGGGAAGGCTCAGGGAGACAGACTTAAAATCTGATTGGTTGAAGCAGAAATCTATTACCTTTCTTTAGTCAGTGGAACAGACTTTGAAGTATTTAAGGAAAATCTACCGATTTTAGTCCACTTGGCAACACACGCTGGCTGAAATGTGATTGGTTAAAGCAGCGCAGCTACCAGAAAAGTTGTGAAAGAAAACCTATTTTTTAAGTCTGCTAAAAAAGCTTTGGAGTCATTTAGAGCCCTCCAGGGGGTCCGAGAGCACCATACCTCTCCTGCAGTCATGACTCGTGACCAACCGGTCAATCCCAAGGACTGATGCCAAGTTGACCGCCAAGTGTGTCGAAAAAAGAATATGAAATGACAGGAAGTCAGTGTTTCCAACTCAACGACTTTGATGCTATTTTTAGTGTTAATTCAGACACGTTGAGACTCTTTTTTTTTTTTTTTTTTTAAAAAAAAGCAACGATCTAGCGGCTTTTTCTGATTTTTCTGGAGACATGAAATCATGTTGTTAAGCCTGTTTTCAATGAACAACGCCTGCTGCTGCTGCTGTGGCACCTGACCCGTCCCAAAGCATTGTGGGACTGTGGAATTTTCCTGTGTGTGTATTTGAGAGAGATAAAGTCAATGTGTCTGTGTGTTTGAGAGAAAGAGGAATGTGTGTGTGATGTTTTATGTTTGTGTAACAACATCACAACGTTTTGTAAGGGCAATTTTATTCCAGGCTGGAAATGATCTGTGTGTGTGTGTGTGTGTGTGTGTGTGTGTGTGTGTGTGTGTGTGTGTGTGTTTGGGATGTTGACACTGGACTGGTAGATCTCTGGAGGTTTGATATTTGAAAAGTAGATCTTGGGACAGAACAGGTTGGACACCCCTGTTTTACCGGCTTCTGGCTCTAGCAGCTACAAAGCCAGAAGGTCTGTGACGAAGCTTCTTAAACCAGTATGGAAACAAAAGGTAACGAGGATGGATGAAGAGCAGCTGAAGGACGGCAGGTTATGAGAAAAGTCTTTGTCTGTCTCAGTGACATTTTATGTTTACAAACAGCGTTTCACGTGAAGTGTGTGTGTGTGTGTGTGTGTGTGCGTACAGAGAGGTGGCCTCGTCAGCTCGTGACCTTTCTGGTTCTCCATTTGATCTAATTACCCCAGTCTGATTGACATTAGTGTTTGTAAAGTAATGCTGGAAAGACCGTCTTTCTTTCCTTCGAAACGGAAACTTGCATCCTGGTTTCAGATGAAATGAGAGCGTGTCGGTCTGGCTGCAAGTGTTTCCAGAAGGCTCTGAGCTCCAGTCATGGCTGTAAAATACTCTGCCAAAACTCTCTCTAATCTAATTACATGAACATTAGGTACGGAGCACACTCTGGAGTGGCTGACGTGTGTCATTATAACATCTCTGTGGAGGCATAGAGCTCAGCCAGCGCCATGTTCTGTCTGCCCTCTGCAACATTAACAGCTACATTATCTACAAGCATGTTTTTATGGAGCGATAAAAGCTGAATGGTATGTCCCCGATGTGCTCTTTAACCTGGGGGCTAAAGAAGGAGAAAATATTTTTATTCTCCTCAGCAGAGGGCTTGTAGCTTCCAGCAGGGAGATCTGTCTCCACACTAAGAACGTGAGGGGAGGGTCTGTGAGGGGAGGGTCTGTGAGGGGAGGGTTTGTTCACCTGGCGTCCTCTGAGTTCAACACAATAACTGCATACAGTTGCTTCCGCTTGCATGCCAAATAGGAAGCAGCTTCCGTCTGTAAAAAGTCTCACTGCTCTAAGACGTCTATTGAAAAACTTGTTTTTTGTTTTTTTTTATTGCTGTGCAGCTTAACTTTATTTAACTTTAACTTTTATCAGATTCAGAAATAAAACAATGTGGCGGCTGGGACGTTTGACAGGTTTGATTGGTAGATGTTCCTTAGCCAATGAGAGCAGGAATCCAGACCGTGAGTCAGACAAATTCCTTCTGTTAGGGTCTCTAGAAGCAGGGGCATGTGCTAGAGCTGGGCGATATGGACTGAATGGGTTTGTTCTTGTTTCAGCCAATCCGATGTGATGTGAGACTGAATGTCTGGAAGATTCATCCTGAAACCCACCCCGCCCCTCCTCCCGCCTCTCCTCCAGGTATTGGTGGGAGTTTTGTCGTGTCAGTTAAACGTCTGTAAAAAAAAGATGTTTAAACAGAATAAATGATATTTACTCTGCATGAGAGAAACGAATGTGACCTGTGGATCGAACCTCAGACCTCTGAGGAAAGAAGATCCATCTTTATCTATTCCCCTGCTGTGCTCTAGCATTTACTCAGAGTACGCACTTGATCTTCATAACGTGTCCATGATAAGGTCAGGACATGGTCATGCAGACGTGTGGCCAGACTGAATCTATCTGCTCTTTTCCTCTGGGATGTACTCCTGCCCCGGTGATCTCTGGAGGATTTTCTCACACTGCATCAGCTCATGTTTCTTTCTCTGACGAGACGGTTAACTCCCTTTTCTCAGGATCAGCCTTTCATCCAGAAACAAAGTTAAATACTGCAGGTTTCTGCAGGGATTTAGAGTCCTACTAGTTTTACCTGCTCTGATAGAACACCAAGCAGCATTTAAATCAAACACATCTCATCTGATAAGTAAAGCCAGCAAAGGCAGAGCTCAGCTCTGGAGAAGAGTTTCTCATGGTGAGCATGAGAAAACTGCTGAGATCATCATTTATGGACAAACTGTCCTGTTTGCTCGAAGCGTTTTTACGAAGAGAGATTAGGACAGAATTACAACCGAGCTTAAAAAAATGATGTTTTGTATGTTGGTCAGAAATGAATTCTTTAAAACAGTCTGAAGAGATTCTCTAAAAAATCCAACCACTTTAAAAACTCCAGTGAATCATAATGAGATGTTAAACTGTCTCTAAAAGCTCCACATGTTGATCCTTCACTGTGGTGGAACAACACCAGCAGTCCACCATCTTTAGTTCCATAGTGAAGCACTGATGATGTCACTCACAAGATCCTGTCTTCATTCCTTCTGAACATCTCCACACGAAGGAGCTCAGCTCCACACGTCCATGAAAACTCCACATGAAGGAGCTCAGCTCCACACGTCCATGAAGACTCCACATGAAGGAGCTCAGCTCCACACGTCCATGAAAACTCCACGTGAAGGAGCTCAGCTCCACACGTCCATGAAAACTCCACGTGAAGGAGCTCAGCTCCACACGTCCATGAAGACTCCACATGAAGGAGCTCAGCTCCACACGTCCATGAAGACTCCACGTGAAGGAGCTCAGCTCCACACGTCCAGGAAGACTCCACGTGAAGGAGCTCAGCTCCACACGTCCATGAAGACTCCACGTGAAGGAGCTCAGCTCCACACGTCCATGAAGACTCCACATGAAGGAGCTCAGCTCCACACGTCCATGAAGACTCCACGTGAAGGAGCTCAGCTCCACACGTCCATGAAGACTCCACATGAAGGAGCTCAGCTCCACACGTCCATGAAGACTCCACGTGAAGGAGCTCAGCTCCACACGTCCATGAAGACTCCACGTGAAGGAGCTCAGCTCCACACGTCCATGAAGACTCCACATGAAGGAGCTCAGCTCCACACGTCCATGAAGACTCCACGTGAAGGAGCTCAGCTCCACACGTCCATGAAGACTCCACATGAAGGAGCTCAGCTCCACACGTCCATGAAGACTCCACATGAAGGAGCTCAGCTCCACACGTCCATGAAAACTCCACGTGAAGGAGCTCAGCTCCACACGTCCATGAAAACTCCACGTGAAGGAGCTCAGCTCCACACGTCCACGAAGACTCCACATGAAGGAGCTCAGCTCCACACGTCCACGAAGACTCCACATGAAGGAGCTCAGCTCCACACGTCCACGAAGACTCCACATGAAGGAGCTCAGCTCCACACGTCCACGAAGACTCCACATGAAGGAGCTCAGCTCCACACGTCCACGAAGACTCCACATGAAGGAGCTCAGCTCCACACGTCCATGAAGACTCCACATGAAGGAGCTCAGCTCCACACGTCCATGAAGACTCCACATGAAGGAGCTCAGCTCCACACGTCCACGAAGACTCCACATGAAGGAGCTCAGCTCCACACGTCCATGAAGACTCCACATGAAGGAGCTCAGCTCCACACGTCCACGAAGACTCCACATGAAGGAGCTCAGCTCCACACGTCCAGGAAGACTCCACATGAAGGAGCTCAGCTCCACACGTCCAGGAAGACTCCACATGAAGGAGCTCAGCTCCACACGTCCATGAAGACTCCACGTGAAGGAGCTCAGCTCCACACGTCCAGGAAGACTCCACGTGAAGGAGCTCAGCTCCACACGTCCATGAAGACTCCACGTGAAGGAGCTCAGCTCCACACGTCCATGAAGACTCCACGTGAAGGAGCTCAGCTCCACACGTCCATGAAGACTCCACGTGAAGGAGCTCAGCTCCACACGTCCATGAAGACTCCACATGAAGGAGCTCAGCTCCACACGTCCATGAAGACTCCACGTGAAGGAGCTCAGCTCCACACGTCCATGAAGACTCCACGTGAAGGAGCTCAGCTCCACACGTCCATGAAGACTCCACGTGAAGGAGCTCAGCTCCACACGTCCATGAAGACTCCACATGAAGGAGCTCAGCTCTACACGTCCATGAAGACTCCACATGAAGGAGCTCAGCTCCACACGTCCATGAAGACTCCACATGAAGGAGCTCAGCTCCACACGTCCACGAAGACTCCACATGAAGGAGCTCAGCTCCACACGTCCATGAAGACTCCACGTGAAGGAGCTCAGCTCCACACGTCCACGAAGACTCCACGTGAAGGAGCTCAGCTCCACACGTCCACGAAGACTCCACGTGAAGGAGCTCAGCTCCACACGTCCACGAAGACTCCACATGAAGGAGCTCAGCTCCACACGTCCACGAAGACTCCACATGAAGGAGCTCAGCTCCACACGTCCACGAAGACTCCACGTGAAGGAGCTCAGCTCCACACGTCCACGAAGACTCCACGTGAAGGAGCTCAGCTCCACACGTCCATGAAGACTCCACGTGAAGGAGCTCAGCTCCACACGTCCATGAAGACTCCACATGAAGGAGCTCAGCTCCACACGTCCATGAAGACTCCACATGAAGGAGCTCAGCTCCACACGTCCATGAAGACTCCACATGAAGGAGCTCAGCTCCACACGTCCATGAAGACTCCACATGAAGGAGCTCAGCTCCACACGTCCATGAAGACTCCACATGAAGGAGCTCAGCTCCACACGTCCATGAAGACTCCACATGAAGGAGCTCAGCTCCACACGTCCATGAAGACTCTACATGAAGGAGCTCAGCTCCACACGTCCATGAAGACTCCACATGAAGGAGCTCAGCTCCACACGTCCATGAAGACTCCACATGAAGGAGCTCAGCTCCACACGTCCATGAAGACTCCACATGAAGGAGCTCTGCTCCACACGTCCACGAAGACTCCACATGAAGGAGCTCAGCTCCACCCGTCCACGAAGACTCCACATGAAGGAGCTCAGCTCCACACGTCCATGAAGACTCCACATGAAGGAGCTCAGCTCCACACGTCCATGAAGACTCCACGTGAAGGAGCTCAGCTCCACACGTCCATGAAGACTCCACGTGAAGGAGCTCAGCTCCACACGTCCATGAAGACTCCACATGAAGGAGCTGATGGAGGAGATCAGCTCTTTAAATTTCAATAAAACTTTTAAAATAGCCAACAAAAATGTTTAGCTTCTGCAACAGTAACATTTAAAAAAAAAACATGGGTGTGAAATATTTTGCGGCTGCAAAATGAGTTCAAACATGTTGATTAACAATGTGCATGTATCTTAATCAATGATCTATTCTTATGTACAGTCCTACACTGACCAACATCTATGTGTGTTTTCTAATTGTTTCTTCACTGCTTCAAATGCTTCATTTCACTGTCCTCAGTTCACTTCATCTTCTGTCCACACGTCTCCTCTTTTCCTCACGTCTTACCATTTGGAAGCTTCTGATTTTACTTCTAAGTCCACACACTTAGGTGCATGTTAGAAGCCCACCATCTAAATAAGTCCTTTGATCTAATCTGGTGTTCTATTGAGCTGAGCCACCTGTTGAAATGAGATCACTAACACTCATGCGCACAACCAGAACTCAGAATTCAGTCCCCACTCCCTTCCAGCTTCTTCTACTCGTCAAGATGAACTACTTAGCAGCGTTTCTGCACATGCCCGTGACGAAACCAAACTCCACCCCTATTACTGTATTTACCTATCACTTCTGCACATGCCCAGAACACAGAATCCTTCATCATCCTCTCCAGAAATATAAACTTATCATATTAAACTGGTGTTTTCCATCATTGTAGGACCGTGTCTGATTGAGACTTTTTCTGTCCAGTCAGGCTACCTACGTTACCGTCTGGATCAGTATGAACAGTATGATAAAGACCAGATGAATAAAGTTTTCAAAAACTTATCAAATTCAATGTAGTCATTTCTTAAGTGAAATAAAAATGGAACAAAGTTCAAACAGAGTTCCCCTCATTAGGTACGCTGTAGCACATTCAGACAAAGCATGGTCAAGCCGGTATCTCACCTAGACGAGGCAGCACAACTCGACAGAACGCCAGAAGATTTCTAATATTTTCCCGTCTCAGTTTGAGAGGAATTCTGTCCTGCTTGAATTTCCTCCAGTCTGCTTGCTTGAAGGTAAACTTTTACTGGAAATGTTTTTAGAAATGAAAAATGAATCCAATAAGGTCGTTCATGAAAGCAGAAAAAGGTTCATTCTTTATTTTACAAAACAAATCCCATGTTTCTACAGACTGTTTTATTTCCTCGGTTATTTTCTGCTCTTATTTGTCCTGCTCAGGGTCGCAGAGGCTGAACTGCAGCTGGCCTTTGTCCACCACAGATGAGAAAAACACACTCAGAATTCAGGCTCATGTCAGGGAACAACCAGTTTAAAAAAAACACACCCCAAATAATCCAACATTTTACACATAGTGGGTAAGAGGGATGAAAATCATCCACTATTATTATTCCTAATTATTAACTGCCCTCCCAAGTGAACATTAAAGCCACCCCAGTGTTTGAGGACAGGGTGCAGCTCTCTGGAGGTTCTTCTATGAGGGAATCATCACATCCTCTGGGCTTCAGCAGTGAGAACAAAGCAGGACCATGATGGATTGATAAAACTTTACAATGAGCTCCACAGAGCTGTGCTTTGTTAGTTTAGGAAGGAATTTGGAAACAATGGGTAGTTACCCCGAACCCAGCGGCCTGATTCATTAGGAAACAAAGAGGAATGAAGCAGGACTAATGGGCACCACTTCACTGTGTTTACACGTTGATTAAAACGTCAGTTTTACTTCAAACCTTCTGTCTTCCTGCGGGCATCTGGTGGTCAGACCTCTGAGCTGGCCACGCTTCAGCAGGACTGCTGGAGGGTCTCCTGAGCAGGAAGAGTAACACAGCTTACATCCTAACCCCAACAAACCTGATAACGACACTGATCACCCGTCTGAGTCACCCTACAGGAACACACTGCGTAGGCTTTACGTTTTATCTGTAGTTCCAAACACTTTCCTTAGATTAGTAAAGTCTCTAAACAAGTCAGTTTTATTAAAAAGAAAACACTTGGAGACTAAAATACTTTTGTACTCGTAAAATGAAGAAAAAATGTACTAAATAGATATTTTGTTATTAATATGATTCATCTGAAACCAATGAAGCAAAACAAAAACAGTGAAAAAATCTGCTGCATGTTAATGACGTCTCTTCTTCAGCTCCTCGAAGGGAACACAGCAGGGATCGAAAGTTTAGGCACCGCAGATAAAAATGTATAAAAATAAATTTAAAAAAGATGAAAAAAATCTCCAAAAGACATTTAAACCCACATGAGACTGTTTTATAAAATATAACAAAAAGTAAGGTTTTATTTCCAAAATTTTTACTTTCAAAATAATAGAAAACAAAATAAGGAGTCTGCAAAAGTTTGGGGGTCAAACACTTTATAAGTAAGATGTATGGTGTTCCTAATGATCCTTCAGGGGAGTGTGTAACAGACAGTCCAACATAAAGACATGGGAGGACAGGGTCTAGAATGGCTAGCGACCGTTCTGGTCCTTTCTACCCCTAGTACAACTGTCCCCTAAACAACAACAGACATTTTGCTCCAGAACAGGAACTGGTTTCTGATCTGAGATCAAATTGCAGGGACAGCTATGAGGCGCTCTGGTAGGATCGTAGATCCTAGTTACTATGGTGAGGGTAGGAACGTAGATCCTGGTTACCATGGTGAGGGTAGGAATGTAGATCCTAGTTACTATGGTGAGGGTAGGAACGTAGATCCTGGTTACCATGGTGAGGGTAGGAACGTAGATCCTGGTTACCATGGTGAGGGTAGGAACGTAGATCCTAGTTACTATGGTGAGGGTAGGAACGTAGATCCTGGTTACCATGGTGAAGTTAGGAACGTAGATCCTGGTTACCATGGTGAGAGTAGGAACGTAGATCCTAGTTACCATGGTGAGGGTAGGAACATAGATCCTAGTTACTATGGTGAGGGTAGGAACGTAGATCCTAGTTACTATGGTGAGGGTAGGAACGTAGATCCTGGTTACCATGGTGAAGTTAGGAACGTAGATCCTGGTTACCATGGTGAGGGTAGGAACGTAGATCCTAGTTACTATGGTGAGGGTAGGAACGTAGATCCTGGTTACCATGGTGAAGTTAGGAACGTAGATCCTGGTTACCATGGTGAGAGTAGGAACGTAGATCCTAGTTACTATGGTGAGGGTAGGAACGTAGATCCTGGTTACCATAGTGAGGATAGGAACGTAGATCCTGGTTACCATGGTGAGGGTAGGAACGTAGATCCTGGTTACCATGGTGAGGGTAGGAACGTAGATCCTGGTTACCATGGTGAGGGTAGGAACGTAGATCCTGGTTACCATGGTGAGGATAGGAACGTAGATCCTGGTTACCATGGTGATGGTGGGTTTGTAGATCCTGGTTACCATGGTGAGGGTAGGAACATAGATCCTGGTTACCATGGTGAGGGTAGGAATGTAGATCCTGGTTACCATGGTGAGGGTAGGAACAGCTCTTTCTTTACCACAACGAATCGATGCAGTGTCCTGATTACCGGTATTGCAATCCGTCTGTGGATCTCCCGCTCCATCCTTCCCCCACTGTGAACAAGACCAAGAGATACTTACACTCCTCCACTTGGGGCAGATTTTGTCTCCAATTTAAAACTATTTTATCTTATCTTGAGAGCTTTTGGTAAAATATCAGTCAATCTGATATTCTTTCAAGTTGTTTAGAAAACGTGAAGTCATTTTGTTCTAATCATAAACTGTGTTTATGTGTCAGCACATTTCAACAAGGTGGAACTGGTTAGTGACATTATCACAGAGAGAACGCACCGCCCGGATCCCAGGGAAGAGAAATCCACCTAAAAAACAATAAAGACTAGTGAGAGTCAAACCAGGAATCTCAGCTTCACACTACCTGGAACCCAAATCATGGAAAAGAAAATGTTGGTAGCCAGTGGCACGGTGTAGGTGCCGTTTGACTTGGTAAAGTTAACGTTTTTCAAACCATGAACATATCATGACTAACTAATATGAGATACATCTAAGATCTTGATTATTTGTAATCATTCTGACCACAGGTTTCCTTCATCAGACATCCATCCTCTGAGAATAAACGGAACAGGACAGTTAGGAACTTTACTAGTTTACTAAAACACTTTGCTGTCAGAAGGATTATTTTTTAGATTCCATTAGACCGAAGGGTCTAAAGACAGATGTGTGTCTGTGTGTGAGTAAAAAACTTGGCAAGAGATTTTTCCCAAACCCAGCAGTACAGCTGTGGAGAAGGAAGAGAGTTGAACTCTCTGGTGGGCGATGGCTTTAGTTTTTTATCAGAGGGTCTGGTGATCAGTGTTTCTGCAGAGAGTCTTCATCATCTCCGTTAGGGATGGGTATCTGTAGGATTTAATAAATACTCTTCTTACTGATACTGCTTTTTAATTTGGTACTTTATCACTGCTCCTATGGTTACTTTAGTAAAACCAACAAGGAAGAAGACAAACTTTCTGGATAAAAACTTTATTTTAAAAAACATTTTAAAAGTAGTCAATGCAGCCGAGGGTCTGACGGCCGGGGTGCCAGACTCCAGCCTTGGGCCTGGCCCCATGAGGAGACCCTGGCGGTACAGGAAAGGGAAAATTGGCTACAGTGGCAACCGATCGGTGCGGCGTCTGCAATAATCAACACGCTGTATCGGTCCATTGTGGTGAAGAAAGAGCTGAACCAAAAAGCAGAACTCTAGATTTACCAGTTGATCTACGTTTCTACCCTCACCATGGTAACCAGGATCTACGTTCCTACCCTCACCATGGTAACCAGGATCTACGTTCCTACCCTCACCATGGTAACCAGGATCTACGTTCCTACCCTCACCATGGTAACCAGAATCTACGTTCCTACCCTCACCATGGTAACCAGGATCTACGTTCCTACCCTCACCATGGTAACCAAGATCTACGTTCCTACCCTCACCATGGTAACTGGGATCTACGTTCCTACCCTCACCATGGTAACCATGTGTTGGTGATGGACACAATAGGCTGAAATGAGTTTCCTCTACAGGGTGGCTGGACTCTTTTTTGAGTTAGAGGGAGAAGCTCTGCCATCTGAGATGTAGAGCTGGTTTGGATTTTAATGGCAAATTGAAACAAACTGTTACACATTAAGTTTTTGCTGTTATCATACCAGGCCTCGTTAACGACACCGTTGAGACTGAAACTTTGCTTCGTGTTGAACTGTCTGAATGGGAAAGATAAATTTTCATAGAAAAGAATTCAAAATTTCTTCTGGACAGTGTTTTTAATGATCAAGATGTTTCAACTTCCATCCGCAAATTATTTTCATCTAAAGATTGAAGACATCTTTAAAGCCTATTCTGTGATGGATCCCTCCTAGATTAATGAAGGATTACACCAACAATAAAATAATGCTATAAAACTCCCAGAAAAAGTGTAACAAAGTAAACTGTGGTCAGAAAGCAGTGATGGACGTTAAAGAGAGACTCTTCCTTCACAAAACCAAGGACAGGACTTCTTTCATGTTTCGCCTCTTTTAAAAAGGCCAGCGTTTTAATCCTAAAAACAAGGCCGGCTATGAGTCAGACTTTACTAATTAGGTCATAAAGCAGATGTTTAATCAAAGCTAGTGAGCTCTTTGTAGGATTGTCTGACTTAGTGCTCTGTGGCTCATTCAGTTTGGCCCGGATGCCGCTAGCAAAGCGAGCGTAAAACAAAGTCTGAATTAGCAAAGAGACTTTAAAAGAAACACACAAGCAGTAAATGGATTCTCCACCAGAGTCTTTGCTCTAACCGCCGGAGATTCCAGCATTTTTATTAAAATCATTGTCATATGAAAAGTTTACATTTCTTCCCATAAGACTTTGCCAGAATGCCTATAAAGTGCTGGTCTGTTTTACTGCCAGTTATTTATCTGTCCTTCCATCTCAGTGTCTCCTCATGCTCTCTGGCATGTTTCTGATTGCCTGAGCAGATCACAGAGGAGTATATGGAGCTTATAAAAGGATGGGACAGCGCTGTAATGGGAAGTGAAAACTGTGAATGTAAGACGGAAAACATGCTGAGATCACACAGATTTAAAAAGACTGCAAAAAAAATCTATAGTTCTGAACAAAACAAGGCAGAACAAACATCTCCAGGTCTTCTAAGAGCGATGCCTTCATTGTCATGGAATAAATAATAAATTTAAAGTTTAAAAACTGTTAGTGTCATAAGATAAAACCACACAAGCTACAGAGTCAGAGACTGTCTGATGCCGTGCAGCCATCACTGGGTTTAAAACCAATGGATGGACAGAAAATAAATTTCACCTCCGACTATTCTGTGTAATCCCTCATTCGTCATCCAGACGTTTTGAATTCCATCCGGAAATCATTTACAATCTGATAAAATTGAAAATAATTTCTGGATTGAAGCTGAAATGTCTCGATCAGAAAAAAAAAATACACTGTCCAGAAAATACTTTGAAGACTTTTCAACAACCTCAGCCAATATTATCAAGACGTTACAGAGGAGAACCCCCAAAGGCAGTGAGATGAGCAGAACCCCAGCAGCCGGGGGCGAACGTTTAGAAGAATCAGCCCTTCGGTGCAGCATGTGTAACTTCACAGGAGAATATTAGATCATCAACCGGCCAAGGTGTGAGAAAAGGAGACAAATTCAAATTCCAAGTCCTTTTCACAGCTGAACAATCATCAGTATTTATTTAGATAATTTCATTTTATTGATGCAAACGAGGTTCAGTTATTATATGGTTTCAAAATAAAGGTTTGATTGGATCCACGTGGTTCGTTTGTCTTCCTCTGATTGTTTTTACATTAAAAACTATTGATAAGGTGTATTGATCCCAAACCCTCGTCCACGTGGAGAAAAGTCTGAGTTTTTCATCTCAGGCTGTTCCCCTCGTGATGCCTAATGAACATGCCGTGCTCAGAGCGCTGCTAGTGGCCAATCAGAAGCATCTCTTTTCTGTTGTTTCTGAGCTTCAGGACCCTCCCTCCTATCCCTCTGCTCCGACGCCCCCGCTGATCCGAACAGCTCCTCAGGCCTCGTCCTCAGCAGGCAAGCAAGTCCGCTCAAGTCATTTTAAGCATCATAATTACTCTCCTAACTGGTTGCCATGGAAATAAGGAGCATATTTATATTCTGATGCTGGGAGAGATCAGACATGTCTGACAGAGATCAAGCCCAAGGCCCCCGCCCTCACAGCTCGGCAGACTTCAAATCCTCCAGGTGACCAGAGGTGATGGAGAGAGTCCATCCTCCCGTTACCGTGACAGCGTGAATTACCACCTTTGTGTTTGAGATGGATTCATCTTAGCAACCCTCAAACCTTCACCTCGAGGTCCATCAGGTGAAAGGCCTGCGGAAAAATGGCATCGCCATGGCAACACATCACACTTTATGCTTGAGTTTTATTTTTATTCATCAGTGACTCAGATTAAAACTGCCCACCAGCAGAGAACATCTCAGAGACATTGTGAGAACCTGGACCAGGATCTGATATTCTGTCTGGGGGTGTGAGAGTGTTTGCTGCTTGTGCTCAGGTCTCTGCCGTTCGGTTTTTCCTCCCTCTTCAGTCACGTCCCACTCAGATCTCCATGAAAAATCTGAATGATCCTGATTTGGGTCAAAAACAAATCAGCAGGAAACAGAAATTCTTTACCAATGTTGGAAGTGATGCTTTACAAATGTAACAAAAACTCTGATTTATTCCTTTTTTTTAGAAACACGACATTATGATGCACCAGAGGGAAAAAGGAATTTATTCCTCGTTACATTTCAAAAAAGGCAAATTACTTCAGGCTGACAGACGAGGCCAGACGGGAATCTCCATGGACAATGATGTTTGCAGATGACATTGTGATCTGTAGTGAAAGGAGGGAAGAGAGCCCAGATCATCACAGGGGTTGTGTCAGGAAGGGCATCCGACGTAAAAGTACGCCAAATATTAATATCCAAGTCAGTTGTAGAAATATCATACCGGATCGGTCGTAGCCTGGGTTATCAACGACCGCCATCAGTACTGTTGACCAACAGGGTGCTGGTGGAAATTGGACAACTGGTGGTCAAAGAAGAAGAGGAGGAAGACGCGTACATAGGAAGCGAGAGAAGAGAAACATGAAGAGTCTAGGACTTAGGGTGGGAACTTTGAATGTTGGGACTATGACGGGTAAAGGTAGAGAGTTAGTTGACATGATGCAGAGAAGGAAAGTAGACATCCTGTGTGTCCAGGAGACTGGATGGAAAGGTAGCAAGGCTAGAAGTCTGGGAGAGGGGTTCAAGTTGTTCTATCATGGTGTCGATACAAAGAGGAATGGTGGAGGAGTTATTGTGAAGGAAGAGTTTGTTGGGAATGTTCTGGAGGTAAAAAGAGGGTCAGACAGGGTGATGAGCCTCAAGCTAGAAATTGAAGGGGTGGTGTTAAACGTTGTTTGTGGGTATGCGCCACAGGTAGGATGTGAGGTCGAGGAGAAAGAGAAATTCTGGTCAGACATTGATGAGGTGGTTCAGAGCATCCCTAGAAGTGAGAGAGTTGTTATTGGAGCAGACTTTAATGGCCACGTTGGCGCAGGAAACAGAGATGATGAGGAGGTGATGGGCAGGTTTGGTATCCAGAACAGGAATGCAGAAGGACAGATGGTGATTGACTTTGCAAAAAGAATGGAAATGGCTGTAGTGAATACTTTCTTCATGAAAAGACTGGAACACAAGGTGACTTATAAGAGTGGAGGAAGGAGTACACAGGTAGATTATATTTTGTGTAGGCAGTGTAATATACTTATAGTCAGAGGTGTCAAGTAGCGAAGTAAGACTACTTCGTTACCTTACTCAAGTAGAAAATCTCGGTATCTTTACTTTAACGAAGTAATTATTTTTTTGTCTACTTTTTACTTTTACTCACTACTTTTTTTATGTAATCATCTGTACTTTTACTTCGTTAAATTTATAAAAAGTAGTCGCTACTTTCTCCATTTTGTCACCGTTGAAAAGCCGCGACTGTTTGTCGGAGTTTTTTTTTTTTTATGAACCCTGAATGCATCAAACAAAGGAACAGATGAATGATTGGCTGAAAGGTCCAGTCAATCATTACTTTGGGCCGAGTAGCCCCGCCCACAAACTTTTAAAAAGCAGGAATGTTAGTTTGCGTGTTTAAGACTTGTTGCGGGCTCGGAAATCAAAGTGTTTCTGATGCTGCAACACTGAACTTTGAGTGAATTATCAGTTTTATGAAAAAAACAACAGCAAAGAAATGTTTTATTATTATTATTTTCAGTCTGCGGTTATTGTAAACGTCTTTGCTGAAAATGTTGTAGATGGTATTTTTATAAAAATAACTTTGATCTGTGACGCACTATTTTATCTTTAGAAACAAAGCTAATTGAACTGATTCATCCATAAATAGTAGTGGATGAAGTATTTGTGCTTAAAAGCATCCAAAATGTTATTGATTAGTTTATAAAGACTGACTGAGGAGATTAAAACTACACATCGCTTAGATTTTGTATCATGTAGATGTTTGGGTTAACATTAAAAAAACCTTATATGTACACATATATAAGTAGATATGTATATATATAAATTTATATATACCGTCTCCTAAGTCCCGCCCCTACTGGTTTCTTTCTGGGTTTCTTAAAATCTTATTTCCCTGGTTATTTTTTCATTTTTACAGTTCTTAAAATTTTAGAAAAAGAATCCAAGGATTTTGCCTCCTGTGTGTTTCCTTCACTCCCACTGCCTTACGAGTGCATGTAAAGGGTGTTATTTTGTCAATGGGCGTGGTTTTACTGGGTGTACGATATTTTTTGTAAAATACAATAATTTTACGTCATTAGTACGATAATCCAGCACCTCCCACCTGGCAACGCTGCCCAGGCTGTATGTGGCACTCCCATACTTACCAACTTGTTTAAGACTATTCAGTATTGCCTCAAAGAACTTTGAAAACTAGCTGCCTTCAAGGCTTAAAAAAGCCTTTTGGTCATCTTTTTTTCATTTTTTTTTTTTTTTTTTACATTGAGTGTGTTTGTGTCTTGAAGTTGGTTAAATTAGGTGATGCAGAGTGAAGCTTGGTAGCTGAAGGGACGTTACATAATGCCCTGCTTATGATAATACATTTGATTGTGTTCATTAATTGATTTCCAATAAAGATTATTAAGAAATAAATGTTTCTGATTCATAAAGTTTCACCAAAACACTTTCATTTATTATCATATTTTCTGCTCCTTAAAACATGTGATAATGGTTAAAAATATGTTCATATGCTTTTGTTAACAATATTCCTTTTTTTCTGAAAATTACTTTTACTTTTTTACTTTAAGTAGTTTTAAAATAGGTTACTTTTTACTTTTACTTAAGTAGAAAACTTGAGTTGATACTTCTACTTTTACTAAAGTAGTTTTTTAACTCAGTATTTATACTTCTACTTGAGTAGAAAATGTTGGTACTTTTGACACCTCTGCTTATAGTACTGTATCAACCATGCAGAACACTCCGCTCACAAAATGCAGGACTGTTGGTGGTTCCTAGGATTTCAAAAAGTACAGTTGGAGGTAGAGCCTTTAGCTACCAAGCTCCAGTTTTATGGAATAAGCTCCCAGCTCAAGTGAGAGAGGCAGACAGTGTTCCTACATTTAAAGGGAGGCTTATAGCATCCCTGTTTGAACAAGCTTATCAACAGGCCAGATAGAAACAGATTCATTTAGCTGATATAATTACTAGTTGGCTGCTAGATAGTAAAAGCTGGGGAAAGTATGGTACATTGGGGTTCTGTCCTCTAATTCTAACTACTATTCTCTGCCAGACTGCCTTGGCTCTTTCCCCGTACCCCCTACTCTAACCCTCTACCCTAAACCCCTGGCTTTCTATCTTGTTCATTGTTCTCAATTGTCTGTTTATTTAGAATTACACTGCTAGTTGGTACAATACAATTCACATGTTGTCCACCTCTCTCCCTCCTCTCTGGGAGAGAGCCCCATTCAGGACTCTGCGTTCCTGTCCTGGGCATGGCCACACCGAGGAGACCTCCGCGCTTCTTCATCCCCGCTCCATCAGGACGAAATCCATCTTCTCATCCCCGCCTGGGCATCGCTGGGCTGAGGAGTCCCCCGTGTTTCCATCAGGATGAAGAACATCTACTCATCCCCGTACTGGACATCTCCGGGCTGAGGAGACCCCCGTGTTTCCATCAGGATGAAGAACATCTACTCATCCCCGTACTGGACATCTCCGGGCTGAGGAGTCCCCCAGTGTTTCCATCAGGATGAAGAACATCTACTCATCCCTGTACTGGACATCTCCGGGCTGAGGAGTCCCCCGTGTTTCCATCAGGATGAAGAACATCTACTCATGCCCGTTCTGGACATCTCCAGGCTGAGGAGTCCCCCGTGTTTCCATCAGGATGAAGAACATCTACTCATCCCCATCCTGGACATCTCCAGGCTGAGGAGTCTCCCGTGTTTCCATCAGGATGAAGAACATCTACTCATCCCCGTTCTGGACATCTCCGGGCTGAGGAGTCCCCCAGTGTTTCCATCAGGATGAAGAACATCTACTCATCCCCGTACTGGACATCTCCGGGCTGAGGAGTCCCCCGTGTCTCGATCAGGATGAAGAACATTTATTGACTTCTTTAGATATTTAGCTGTAGATTAGAATAAGCTAATATTTAAATAATTATCTTTGACACATTGGTTGCTCGTCCCGGGGGAGGGATCTCTCTTTCACTTGGATCCCCATGAGGTTTCTTATTTTTTCCCCACTGATGGGTTTTTTAGGAGTTTTTCCTCACCGAGAAGGAGAGTCTAAGGCCATAAATGTGCTAGTCTTGTTTAGTTAGTATTTGTTAGTTATTTTTCTTGTTGTGTATTTGTGTTAATACATTCCTCTTTTTCTTGTGAAGCCCATTGAGATGGAAATTCTGTGATTTTGGGCTAAAAAATAAAATTGAATTGAATTGAATTGAATTAATATGAAGGAGATTAATGACTGCAAAGTTGTAGCAGGAGACAGTGTAGCCAAACAGCATGGGATGGTGGTGTGTAAGATGACCATAGCAGTGAGGAAGTTTAAGAAGGTGAAGGGAGTGAAGAAGACTAAATGGTGGAAACCGAAAAAGGAAGAGTGCTGCTTGAACTTTATAAAGGCGTTGAGACAGGCTCTTGGTGGGCAGGAGAAGCTTCCAGATGACTGGACAACTACAGCTAATGTGATCAGGGAGACAGACAAGAGAGTACTTGGTGTGTCATCTGGAAGAAAGATAGATAGAGAGACGTGGTGGTGGAATGAGGAGGTGCAGGACTGTATCAAAAGAAAGAGGCTGGCAAAGAAGAAGTGGGACACTGAGAGGACTGAGGAGAATAGGCAAGAGTACAAGGAGATACAGCATAAGGTTAAAGTAGAGGTGGCAAAGGCAAAACAAGCAGCCTATGATGACCTATACGCTAGGCTGAACAGCAAGGAGGGAGAGATGGACCTATACAGGTTGGCAAGACAGAGAGACAAAGATGGGAAGGATGTGCAGCAAGTTAGGGTGATTAAAGACAGGAATGGATGTCTTTTGACAGATACCAGTAATGTGATGGGAAGATGGAAAGAGTACTTTGAAGAGTTGATGAATGAAGAAAATGAAAGAGAACAAAGAGTAGAAGACGTTACCAAAGTGGACCGGAAAGTGGCTAGGATCAGTAAGGTAGAAATAAAGAGGACACTGAAGAGGATGAAGAGTGGAAAGGCTCTGGGTCCTGATGATATCCCTGTAGAAGTATGGAAGTGTTTAGGTGAGGTGGCAGTAGAGTTTCTGACTGGGCTGTTTAACAGGATATTAGAAAGTGAGAAGATGCCTGATGAATGGAGAAGAAGTGTGCTAGTTCCTATTTTTAAGAACAAGGGAGATGTGCAGAGTTGTGGTAACTACAGAGGAATAAAACTGATCAGTCAAACAATGAAATTATGGGAATAAGTTGTCAAAGGTAGGCTAAGGTCTGAAGTAAGAATTTGTGAGCAGCAGTATGGTTTTAAAAGAGCACTACAGATGCAGTATTTGCCTTGAGGATGCTGACAGAGAAGTAAAGAGAAGGCCAGAGGGAGCTGCACTGTGTCTTCATAGATCTAGAGAAAGCGTATGACAGGGCACCTAGAGAAGAACTATGGTATTGTATGAGGAAGTCTGGTGTGACAGAGAAGTATGTTAGAGTGGTTCAGGACATGTATGAGGGCTGTAAGACAGTGGTGAGGTGTGCTGTAGGTGAGACAGAGGAGTTCAGTGTGGGGGTGGGACTGCACCAAGGATCTGCTCTGAGTCCTTTGATGCTTGCTGTGGTGATGGACAGGCTGACAGACAAGGTCAGACAGGAATCTCCATGGACAATGATGTTTGCAGATGACATTGTGATCTGTAGTGAGAGGAGGGAAGAGGTGGAGGAAAAGCTGGAGAGGTGGAGGTTTGCACTAGAAAGAAGAGGAATGAAGATTAGTCAGAGTAAAACAGAGTACGTGTGTGTGAATGAGAGGGATCCAAATGGAAAAGTGAGGTTACAGGGAGAAGAGATAAAGAAGGTGGAAGATTTTAAGTATCTAGGATCAACGGTCCAGAGCAATGGAGAGTGTGGAAAAGAGGTGAAGAAGCATGTGCAGGCAGGCTGGAATGCTGTGATGTGTAATAGAAGTAAAGGTGGTGTCTAGCACTGAGAAAAAGACAGGAAACAGAGATGTTTGTAGCAGGGATGAAGATGCCGAGGATCTCTCTGGGAGTGACCAGGATGGACAGGCAAGAGGCCCGGAGGAAGACCAAAGAGAAGGTTCATGGATACAGTGAAGGAAGATAGTTGGCGTGTCTGAAGAGGATGCAGGAGACGGTGTTAGATGGAAGAAACTGACTTGCTGTTGCGCCCCCTGAAGGGATATACCAAAATTGGAAGAATCTTCATTGTGCTTTAATATGTTGATACTTTGACGAAACAGCTAAAAAAAAAGTGTAACGTCAAAATAGAAGAAGAATTAAAGCAACAACCTTCTTCACCCGGAGGGGAAGGATTTATTTACTTATTTATTTATTTATTTTCACACATATTCTTTTATATTTGTATTTTCAGACCTTTTCTGAAAAGTTCATTTTGTTTCGTTTCATCTTCTGAACCACTTATTACTAATGGGATTGGGGGCGTCGTGCTGGAGTCTATCCTGGGTAATTTCACACAAGAGGCAGATTACGCCCCGAACGGGTCATTAGTCTGTCACAGGGCCACACACACACACACACACACACACACACACACACACACACACACACAAACACACACACACACACACACACACACACACACACACACACACACACACACACACACACACACACACACACACAAACACACATTCCGAGGGCAATTTCATAGCAGCCAATCAACCTAACATGTACAAAGTATGTTTTTGGAGAGTGGGAGGAAACCAAAGTAAACCCACTAACACACATGGAGAACATGCAAACTCCACACAGAAAGACCAGCGTTCCAAGCTTTGTCCCAACCCGGGATTCAGTCCTCGATCTTCAAAATTCAAGTTTTGCGTTAAATCTGCACAAATTATTCTGTGATCAAGTATAATTGTGATTAATGTTGTGCAATATTTTAAATAATTTACTTTTAATGAACTAAATCTAACTTAAATTAATCTGATTCTTAATCAGGGATAGAGTCACACAGATGGATTTGTTTTATTTTTTTTTTTTTTTTTGTTTATTTTGAATTACTCTATTCATCCCTCACCGGGGAAATTTGTTTGCTGCACTCCTTACACCGCAGCAGGCTGCCCTTCAACGGCGCCAATGGTGGGAGAAGTGGGGGTTAGGTGTCTTCTCCAAGGACCCTAGACGTGCTCTCCGTGGGACGCGAACCCGCGACCTTCCGGTCCGCGGGCGAACGCACTAACCACGCGGCCACCGTCTCCACCCAATTTTTAACTTTTAGTTAAAGTTTTAAAGTTTTTAACTCTTTTATTAATAATATATAATCTGTTACAGATTTAAACTAACTCATCAAACACCAGGGTTTTTAATGTGTTTACTGAGACTAAGATTCATATTTCTTTCTCTTTGCTGTTCCTTTAGATCTGAGAAAGACCGAGGTGTCCCGTTCTCTGGGAGAACCTCCGTTCCGACCTGCTGGGCCTGTCCTTTCTTCTCAGGCGTTTCAGGAAAAGCAGGCATGGGAACAATGGAAGTATGACACAGCGGGGAGGGGAAACTGTTTACCTTTGTCTGCTCTGCCAGCTTCCTGCTTTCATACCCACACATTGTTCTCACACAATGGCACTCATTTATCAACGTTCTGCACAAAACAGTGTCAATTTTAAGGTATAGAAAAAATACACTAGAGGGCGCGTGGCGTTAGTCGAGAGGTCTGTACCTGTCCCTTTTAACCGTAAACAAGGTGTGAACTTGATAAATGTGGCAAACTGTAAACAGGCATAAAAATAAGAAACATCAACATACTGTATATTCATATCCATCCTCAGTCACACCCTCATTTACAAGATAGAGAAACAGAAGATGGTAAGTAAAACATTTTACAAACAGATCACTTCTTGGCACTGAATCATTTTTTAAACAAACCAGTTGCGACTCGGTGGCACTATTCTGTTTATATTTTTAACCCACAAACCTGCACAAAAAAACAACAGAAAAAGAAAAGCGTACTCAATTAAAAAATGTTTCTAAATTTTAATTTTAGAAATGCACATTGAGAATTGAAGATGAGGAGACGGGCTGTGGTCAGAAAAACATGATGGTTTAAAATCAATCAAAGAATCAAGATTAATTGTTTATGGCCGTTTGTCAATAAAAATTCTGTGACTAGGAATTTAATGATCCAGTCTGAATGATGAATGTCGAGAAATAAAAATATCATCAGATCTTCTTTCATACATCAAATAATAAAAGAGACATTTTGTACAGGATTAGTTCAGGGAGATCCATAAGCATCAACTCATAAGCAATAGAACTGAACTTCTGATTGGCACCAAATCCACCCTAAACAAGATGGATCAGTTCTCAGTTTCCATCGATGTATTCACCATCTCTCCCTCCCCTCAGGTGAAGAGTCTGGGCGTCATCCTCGACAGCAGTCCTTCTCTCACATAAACACCATCACCTGCTCTGCTTACTTCCATCATCACAACAAACCAGGTCTGTGACCCTCCCTCACTCCTCAGTCCGCTGCTGTACTCACACACAGTCTGGATCACTGGAACTGTCCTCTGATCTCCCACAAAAACCCTCTCCTTAAACTTCAACTGATTCAGAATTCAGCTGCTCGTATCATCACACACACTCTCTTGGTTCCCTTATCTCACACTGCATTCAATACAAAATGATTTACCATCTCCCTGACCTGCTCGCTCTCTCCGCTCCTCCTCCTCTATCCAGTTTTCTGTCACTATGGAGAGCAGAGCGTCCAGCCTCTCTGGTCCTCGACTTTGGAACCCCCCCCCTCCTGACTTCTTTAACACTGAGACACCTTCACATTTAAAAACTCATCCTTTCCACCTGGCCTGTTCGCTCCATCAATGACTGTTCTCATTCTTAAATCTATTTTATTTTTGTAAAATGCCTCAATTTGTTTGTATTTAATGTTGTTTTTAACTATTATTGTATTTTTATGTGTCTAAATATGATGTATGACGTCCTTGAGCACCTCAGACATAAAATTCAATTTCATTAAAGATACTGTTTTGTTACTGCTGACTTTTCGGCAGCAAAATCAACAAAGAATAATCTACAAAAAACATACTTAAAACTATTCTTATTTTTTACATTGAGAACATATATTTTTATTTCACCTTCACGTCCTCTCAAGCTTGTGTGGTGTCTGCGCTCCACTCAGAGAAACGAGCCCACCGGCCCGTCAGCGGGACTTTGTTTTGATGAACCGTGCAGAAACAGAGAGAATGTTCACACTCCTTCTGAAAGCCCCACACCTCCCCCCGGGCTCGAACCAGCAACCTGTAAGACCTGTGAAGCTCAGTGAGTGACCTCCACCACCTCCAGCACGCAGACGCTCGTTCTGAGCAGAAATAACTTACTCTGTTGTCACGGAGACAGAGATGTGATTACGGTTCCACTGGAGGAAACATTTTATTAATCTGTCACTTCCAATAAGACTTAATATTCCCACTCCGGTTGTCATGGTGAAGACAGTCACTTCTGAGAGGTGCCGCACGACTCCAGATGGCAGCCTCTCTTTTTCTTCTTTGTCTCATTTTTCTACCTTTTCTCCACAAACTGCTGATTTTATTCTGGCTTAAAACTAATTTCTGATAGATTTATTAAATACTTTTAATAAATAAAGATTTATTAAATACTTTTCAATATGTTTGTTATTCTTTTAATTAATCAGCAGGTAGTTAATTGTTTACAAAGTTCTGCTTATAAAAGATTAAATCAGATCAAAGAAAAGTCAGATTAAAAGAAAAGCTGCTGGTGTTTTTAGGATTGTTTTAATCTGATATGTTAAACATCCCAGCTGGCATGTTTCCATGGTAACATGGAATGTTTTCGTGTTGTTGGGATTATAATCTGTGTAGAACCTGCTGAAGAGTTACAGAAACAACATGAAGACCGTTAAAAACAATCAGACTGTTGTCATGGAAACATTCAGCTCATTTTGATGCAACATGGACTGTTTTAGAAAGTTTGGAGGCTTTTTATGGACGTACTGAATGAAGATTTGAGACTTTGTGATTCATGTCAGGTTATTATTACACATGTTTTATCAGCTTCCTCATGGAAGAACTCCTCCCACGTTGTGCCAGATGTTAACAGATGTTTTATACTTAGAGGTTGGCAGACAGTGGATTGGTGGACGATGAGGTCACTTCCTGTTCCTTCCCGCTGATAACGGCACCCACTCGGCCTCCAGGAAGTGGCACAATGCTGCCAGCCATTAGCTGGAGTCACTCTGATCTAAAATAACCACCGTCTGACCGACTCAGTGATGGAGCGCGGTCCCTCCCACATCAGGGAGCTGATGATGTTGAAAGCTTGGTTGAAGGCAAAGTGTCGTCCTCGTGTTCCAGAAAAAACAACTAAAAATCTGATAGTTTGAAGCTAAACATTTATTTTGTTCAATGTGTGTAGAAGGCAGGCCAGGCTTTGAAGGCCTTTACGGATGATTTGTAAGCCACGCAGCTTTAAAAAAAAACCATGAAAGAAAACATTCATTCATCTTTTGAACGGCTTATCTCTGACAGGGTCGCCATGGTCTATTCTGGTTGAAAACTAGCAGTGAAGCAGAATACACCCCGAGCAGGTCGCCGGTCTGTTGCGGTGCCACACACACAGAGAACCATCCACACACACTCATTCTTGGAGTATGTTTTTTGAAGGGAGAGGGGGTGACCAGAGAACCTGGTAATAACCCCTGTGTATGCAGGAGGTGGTGGATAAGTTCACTTTTCTTGGCTCCACGATCTTCCTGGACATCGAGCTTATCGTCAGAATAGGCAAAACAACATCCACCATGGCCCGCCAAAGAAAGTGTGTATGGGACGACCCCATGCTGACTCTCACGAGGATGAAGGTTTACTGAGTGTGTGTGCTGAGCACACTACTGTACGGCAGTGGAGCTTGGACACTGTTTAACCATCAAGAGTGGAGACTAAACACCTTCCACCTGCATAACCATAGATGTCTCTCAGGCATCACCGGGCAGGATTTAGTGTAGAATCCAACGTGGACGTCTTGACTCAGACGAGCATGTCCAGTGTGTTCGCCATCCTCTCCCTGAGGCGGCTGCAGGCTAGGACAGGTATGCAGGATGAACGATGGCTGCATTCCAAAGGACATCCTCTATGGAGAACTCGCCACAGTATAGCAACCAACTGGACGACCTGCCCTGTAGTACAAAGATGGCTGACAGAGGGATCTGAAGTCGTGCAACATCAACGCAGCAGATCTCAGGTCGGTGACCCATGACCTCTACAGGTGGCGTGCAATGTAAAATCAGTGTCAAACAGGCCAAGGAGAAGAGAGAGATCCGGCACGAGGCCACAAAGACCCAGAAACAGCAGAGAGGTCAGTCTGCCACTGCTCCACCCATGACTCATACTGCCTATCACATTTACAGTAAGTGTGGAAGGAGTTGCAGCTCCCGCATCGGCTTTAACAGTCCCAACCAACGCTGCACAAACAGATAAGTATCCAGTTGCAGAATTCATTCTGTTTCTGGAGACAAAACAACATGAAGAAAAACAGACATTTGGATCTATTTTATAAAATTAATGGATGGAATCTAATTAACAGCAGTTTGTGATGCAGATATTTTTAGGTGAGCAGAGAAGTTTTGAAGCTGTTCAGGGTCTGCCGCTGCCTGGAGGAGATTTACCTGAAAATATCTTCAGAGGGTGGGTCCCCCTGCAGTCCGTTGGGCTCCACGTAAGCTTCCTCTTAAAGAAAAATAAATAAAAGTCTGTTTGTTTTCATGTGTTGGACTTTGAGCTGGATGACCTGGCTGGTTTGCTCTGTCCCACAGAGAACTGGCCCCTCTGAACCCCCACTATCTCCTGAATATCAGACAGTAGCAGCTCCTGCTGAGCCGGGCTCTCCGGTTCAGTTTAATCAGGACCTCCTGTGTAATATGTGAGCTAAAGGACAGCGGGTGTGGGGGGAGAGAGGGCGTCAGCACCCAGAAACACAAACAGAAATCTCCAATGAGATGAACTTGTGCTGTAATGAGCTTATTCCAATCATACATCAACAGAAGGTCAACGCTCCCAACAAGATGCAGGGATGTGAGTTTCATCTAAAAAGGCCACGATATTAGCAACGTCTCACACAGAGAGCTCACACACTCACAAAAGATGTTAAAGGACGACAGCAGAGCTTCCAAACCTTCATGTCACCGGGCCTGGCAGGAGGTAAGATCTAAATCTCCGTGGAACTGAAGCTTCTCTATGATGCTGGACAGCAGCTGTTTTCATGCTTTTCTCTCTTTGTCACACTCACACTGTGAGGATCACACAAACAGAAGGTCAGAGGGAGGCCAGGTCACTGGAACCAAGCAATGGACCATCATCAAGTAGCTGCTGTATTTTATTCTGCAAAATTACAGAATGCTAACCTGATAAATCAGACTGTTTCTTTGTCTCCATGGAAACAGTCTGACCTTGAGGTTCACTCGGTCCACGGCGGGCAGATCGTTCCTTTCTGGTGTTGACCGGACCTGACGTATGTAATGCACCTGGTCAGTATCAGAGAAAATGGGGGGTAAAAACAAACTTTTCCGTATAAACTTTCTAAACACTGTCTTTAAATTCTCAATCTTGGGAATTGTTGCAAACACGGGCCACGGACCAGAAGTTCTCAAGTTCGCATACCACTGGGTGCACGTCTAGGGTCCTTGGAGAAGACACCCAACCCCACGTTTCTCCCACCATTGCCGCCGTCGTGGGCAGCCTGCTGCGGTGTCGGAGTGTGGCACACAAATTTCCCCGGTGAGGGATGAATAGAGTAAAATGTCTTTTTTTTGTATTGCACAGTTGATCTTCAGAACTACAAACATGGAGGACGTACGTATGCTTGTGTTGATATCACGCTTTCATCTCTGTTTTCTGATTGGATAAGACCTTTTCCATTTACTGCATACAATCCCTGACCTAGTTCCATTCCATCGTCTTCCGCATGGCCAGGTCACAGGGGCAACAGCCTCAGACGGGAAACCCAGGCTTCTCTCACCCCAGCTGCATCATCCAGCTCAACCGGGAGGATCCCGCGGCGTTCCCTGTCCAGCTGTGTGACCCATCAACATTTTGAAGGTTTCCACCATATTTGAACATGATTCCTGCAGCAAAAACATCACTGAATGATTTTCTGTTTTTATTTGAAAATCTCCTGTGAAGTCTTTGGATACTGTTTACACACCAGTTTGTTCTTTGCCATGTATTTTGCTCTCCCCCTCCCCCCATCCTAACGTTACAAAGAAAACGTTTTCCAGCAGCCGTTCACACACTCTGTGTGTAATGTTTTATATACATGTTAAACATACATTTTTATGTAAATGCATCAAAATAAAAATATGTAAAAAAAATTTGACTTGATGCTGAATTAATTAATTTATTTATTTATTTATCTTTTTGATGCCCAGCTTGCCCCGCTGCATCGACCTGTGGCGGTGAAGCCGGGTGTCTTATATTTAGAACATCAAACAAACCCTCCATCTCTTTTGTATCTCTTTTCTCTTTTACAAGGTAGCGTGACATCGTTCTGCTGCATCCTCATTTCTCTCATCTCTGTAACTTGTGTTAAATTGTTTGTGTGTCTGATCTTGAGTTAAAAGTCGTTTCCCTCGAGGATTAATAAAGTATGTCTGATTCTGATCAGGGTCATTACACAAAATAAAGATTAACCCAACGAAGAAGGGGGAGATTCTTGTTCATGTCGTTTCCACCTGTAGTTCAATGTTAACAAAAAAATACGGTGATAAAAAAAAAAAAAAAGAAAGAAAACAATTTCTGTTTCACTAAAATCACTAAAAAATAAAACGATTCCAAACATTATTTATAAAAGTTCATTCATACCTCCGTCAGCGGGAACGGGTTTGTTCTCATTAAAGCAACAGTTTAAACTTGTTAAATTCTGTTCAGGTGAGAATATTGTTTTGTAGTTTGTTCTGACAATCATTCGGAGAAAAATCCGAACGATCATCAAATGATCATCTTTAAATTGAGAAATCAGAGAGATGATTTTGTGAGACGCTAAATTTTCTTTGTTACTTGATAAGAAAATAACTCTTGATGAAATGGTTCTGAATTCAGGAATGAGAGACTCTCCTCTGACGGTGGAGGTACGGTGTGGGAGGACCGGAGTGGAGCAGCAGCCATGCCATGGATTAATTCAACAACAAGTTCTTCAAAACCTAAAACTTTTTACTTTGTAAGATGGGAGACGGTGGCTCAGTGGTGAAGTGTTTGCCTGTGGACCGGAAGTTCACTGGTACAATTCCTACTGAGTTCATGTCTAGAGTCCTTGGAGAAGACACCAAACCCCCTGTTTCTCCCACCATTTGTGCCGTCATGGCAGCCTGCTGCGGTGTTTGTGCAGCACACAAATTTCCCCGGTGAGGGATGAATGGAGTATGTAAAAATAAAAAAGTAAATTACAATAATAATAAAAGGTTTTTAAAGACATTTTAAACTTGATTTATTGTTTTAAATGCCATGTCGTACATGCTCTCAGACGGCTGGAGTGATGAGGCTTTCAAGCAGCAAGCGAGAGGAGTTGGGAATTCACAAAATCAAAAATAGAAGTGAAACGAAATAAAACATATGCAAGCAATTTTATTGGCAAATGTTGCTAATCTGAGGTGACAAAAGGAACCATGTTTATCAAATGTGCTCTGAGAAAAGAATTATGACCTCATGAAAGCACATTAACGTGTCAATAAACAGCAAATAAAAACATTTTTATGACCCGCACATGGAAACGCTGTGAGAACACAAGCTTACAGTTTGGTGCTCTGTTCAAGAGAGTAACACCACTTTTAGTTCCCCAGAAAGAAAGAGGGAATGCAGAAGGCCTTACATACATGTTTTCAAGGGATTCAGATCGTTTAAGTTCAGAAGTGAAGGCCTTGAAAGCCCCAAGGTGTTGCTGAGCGGCCACCTAGGGTCAGCCTTCATGAAAAACTGTCTGACTGTGAGGAGATGTCTGATCCAGGATTACAGCTGCCCCGGGATGGTGGGAAACATCTACAGGAATGTTTCTCAATCTATTTATCATTTTATTTAATCTTCATTTAATCAGGAAAATAATCCACTGACAATGACTTTTTAAAGATGTCTGAGATGAAACAGAAGCTCAGACAGAAACACATCTGATTGGACTTCCATCAATGTTTGTAACAAACTGAAGCTTAAATCTATGAAACCATCCAAGTTACTGAAAAAACTTAAAAGTAGAATCAGACTCTGCAAAAGCAGCCGACGTGGTTCTTCAGGACTGGAGCTCTGCTTTTTGGAGATGATGTGGTCCTGTTGCTTCATCAGGCCGTGATCTCACACTCTCACTGGACCGATTTACTGTGAGTCTGAAGCGGCCAGATAGGAATCAGATCAGGGATGGGGTTCTGCTTGAAGTGAAACATCTGCAATCAGGACACTGCATCGATCTGTCGTGTTGAGGAAAGAACTGAGTTGTAAAGTAAAGCTCTGATTTACCAGTCAATTTGTGTTCCTACATCAAATTGACCAGGATCTACGTTCTTACCCTCACCATGGGAACCAGGATCTATGTTCCTACCCTCACCATGGTAACCAGGATCTATGTTCCTACCCTCACCATGGGAACCAGGATCTATGTTCCTACCCTCACCATGGTAACCAGGATCTATGTTCCTACCCTCACCATGGTAACCAGGATTTACGTTCCTACCCTCACCATGGTAACCAGAATCTATGTTCCTACCCTCACCATGGTAACCAGGATCTACGTTCCTACCCTCACCATGGTAACCAGGATCTATGTTCCTACCCTCACCATGGTAACCAGGATCTACGTTCCGACCCTCACCATAGTAACCAGGATCTACGTTCCTACCCTCACCATGGTAACCAGGATGTACGTTCCTACCCTCACCATAGTAACCAGGATCTACGTTCCTACCCTCACCATGGTAACCAGGATCTACGTTCCTACCCTCACCATGGTAACCAGGATCTACGTTCCTACCCTCACCATGGTAACCAGGATCTACGTTCCTACCCTCACCATGGTAACCAGGATCTACGTTCCTACCCTCACCATGGTAACCAGTGTGGGTGGTGACCAATCGCGGGTACAAGCCTCTGAAATAAACAGCCACTAAATCACTACACAGTCGTTTGAGAAATTTCACATCTTTTAAAAGTGTTCCAGCAGAATTCACTACATGAGATAAACAAGCAGATGCTGTCTCAGACTGACCCGCTCGACTCAGATCCTGCTTGTCTTCTCCTGAACCTGGATCAGGATAATCCTCCTGCACCTGGGCCACTTTATTAGATGAAGAAGAGTTGCAAATGAAATTATGCAAATGAGGCAGTCAGCAGAGTGGATAATTTCAGAGGAGTCACATCTGGTGTCTTTCTGCCGTACGAAGTGCGATGGATCGTTTTTAATCTGGTGAACCTTCAGCCTTTGTCACCTCAGTGAAAGCCAATCAGATGTTCAGATGGATGATGCGACAAAGCTGGACCTGCTCTACGTTCAGGTAAACTACTGTTCTGTCAGTGTGATGTCATCAATATGAAAGAATATCAGTCATGGCACGGTGCCATGTAGAACTTTTTTAAGTTGGGACAATGCTGTCATTGGTTTAGTCCAGATTGGTATCAACCACCTTACCAACCAGGAGTGAGCTTGTTGGATGTCTACATAACTACTGACGCAACCTAGTGCGTCAGTACTTCCCGTTTGAGGCTGTTGCCCCCGCGACCCGGAACAAGTGGAAGATGATGGAACGGAAGCAACCTAGTGCTTCATTTTAATTTTAGTCCTAGTACTAGGTCAGTTATCACAAGCAAAAGCTTACTATTGAGACCTATTCACTGGATCTGAGCCCCAAATCGGGGCTCATACCAGCTCTTGGGACAAAAAAAGGCTGGACCAGTCTCCCCTATTTTAAAGGATCAGGCCAGTAATGTGAATTCCAGTAGAAACATTACCTCTTAGAATTAAAATAAGCCTTCCTCACACCTCCAGATGCAATGCCAGGTATGCAGACCTACAGGAACATATGCTGTATGAATGTGTCACAGATAATTATGCACAAACACGCAGAGCTACGGCTGCCATGGCAACAACTAATCAAAATAATTGTTTTCTTCTTGGAACAGAGAGGTTGAGATCAGGTCTGCTTTGCATCTAATAACCAGTCTGTAAAACACTTAGACACCAATCAGCATAAAAAACAACACTTTCTGTTTTTCTGAAGCCCCGCCTTCTTTCACCTGGGCATGTTTATATCCAATGAAACTTCACCGTGTAATACAAACTATTATTTTTCAGCCAATATAAAAGGATTATTTTCTTTTTTTCAACATAACAGTGTGATAACATATATTCTAAAGTATTTTGATGGTTTTTATTACATCTGTAATAACCCATTACTATAGTGCCAGTGTCTCTCCACTCGCTCTAAATGGCACGGTGTCATGGTCCCCTCGCCTACCACCTGAGGGAGCCCGGGACCTTCCCTCGTCTCCCTGATTCAGGACACCTGAGGGTGATTGGCCTGCTGCCTTTTTAAAGGCAATCTGCCTTTCATTCAGTGTCTTCCTGGCTGCCTGGCCAATAGACATTCATCTGAACCATGTTTTTGTTTTTCCTCAGAGTGCTGCTGGATCTCCTTTACCAAATAAAATATGTTTGTTTTCCTGCACTTGGGTCCTCCTCCTCCTTCTGCACCCACATTGTGGCACATGGCTCCATCTTAGATTAGTGACCTTGTGGTACATTATCTACCAAGCTGAGTGCTTCACTCACAAAATTCAGTGGTTCCAAGGATTTATAAAAGTACAGTCAGATGTAGAACCGTTAACCACCAAGCTCCAGTTTTATGGAATAAGCTCCCAGCTCAAGTGAGAGAGGCAGACAGTGTTCCTACATTTAAAGGGAGGCTTAAAGCATTCCTGTTTGAACAAGCTTATCACCAGGCCAGATAGAAACAGAGAGACATTTAGCTGATATAATTACTAGTTGGCTGCCAGATAGTAGAAGCTGGTGAAAGTATGGTACATTGGGGTTCTGTCCTTTTATTCTATCTACTATTCTCTGACAGACTACCTTGGTGCTTGATGCATCCACATCACCCTGGGCTGCTTCCTCGACGGTGACTCTGAGTTGTCGCCCAGTTGCCCATAATTACATGGAACCATCGGGTACATGGCTTACCTTGTGATATTTTCCAGCCTGTGACTTTTGGATTGAGTTGAAGGATTGCTCTTGTAGGATGGTCGGGAGGCAGGCGGAGGCTATGTGTGAACCAGCGAGTGTGGAATTGTGCAGCAAGGCAAGATGCCTTGAGCTGGAACATACGGGCTCTAAGCGTTTGGTTGTAGACTCGGTGAGCCACTTGATGTTTTTGATGGATCTGTAACACTGCTGTACTCTCTACCCTTTCTATGGCTCAGAGACATGATCCCCGAACAAGACTCTGGCAGCTAGAACCAATGGTTTTGATAGCAGGGCTCTCTGAACCATCGAGTAGAATAAGTTAATATATACTGTAGTTAACTGTCTGCTGGTCTGAGGAGGGATGTCCTCTTCATCCCCATCAGGTTGTTTCCTCTTTCTTTCCCACTGCTGTTTTTTGTTTTGTTTTTCTCACCGTGAAGGAGGCTATAAGGGCAGGAATATAATGGATGTGATGGGTAGAAAAACAAAACTGAGCATGGCGTCCCCTGTGTGGATGGTTTCTGCCTGACCGAGATGGACTGAATGATTGACCACAGGAAACAGCTGGCATAACGCTTTATAACAAACTTCATTTCAAACAACCGTCACCTTAAAAGAACCAAAAAGTTTGTCTTTAAAAAGTCCCAAAAACACTTTGAGAAACTTTTTGCAGCAAAAGTCAAAAGATGTTTAGATGAAACTGTGGGACTGAACATGAGATCAGACTTAGTTTATGTACAAAAACCACAACGTAATACTAAAATACTCAGAGGATTGGTATGTATAATAAAAGTGGAAAGATGATATTCCAGACCGACCTAACCTCTGTGGAAACTTGGTAAGACCATTTGGAATGAGCTTTAATGTGTGTGGCCTCTACGCACCAAACATGATCCCAAAGGCGCTCATTTATCAAAGTTATGCACAAAAGGCTGTAAATTTTAGGTATACAAAAAAATTCACCGGAGGCAGTTATGAAGAGGAGTGTGCTCTTCACTTCCATGCTCAAACATGGTGTGATCTCAGTGAACGCAGCTGAAAACATCCGTAATTATAATAAAAATGCCTTCATAATTACATCTTTATTTTGTGGTTTGATATTTAACGACGGCAACTAAGAAGAATTTGACTGAACGGTGTTATTTATTTACAGACTGATTACTTTTTGGCAACAAGTCTTATTTCTGTTCAAAGTGACTCGCTGCCAAAACCTAATCAGTCTGTAAATAATTGTCAGTTTGTCAGCTTTTGATCCCAAAAAAAACCCAAAAAAAAACAACTAACAATAAAATTAAGTAAACTTTTTTCTGTTCCGTCGTCTTCCGCTTGTCCGGAACGCAGGGGCAACAGCCTCAGACTGGAAACCTCGGCTTCCCTCACCCCAGCGGTATCCTCCATCTCACCCAGGAAGATCCCGAGGTGTTCCCTGTCCATCTGTGAGACAGGTCCGGCTCTGCCTCTGGGTCTCCTCCTGGTCGGATGTGCCCGAAACACCTCACCAGCAAGGGATGCATCCAAACCAGATGCCCGAACCACCCCAGATTGAAAGAGTTCAATTCACCGCTTTGAAAAAAAACACCTTAAAATAGCAGCAGATTAACCAGAAAATGGGATGAAATTAGTCCTGTGCTCAGGCCTCTGCACTGGCTTCCTGACTTTAAAGCTGCTCTGCTTGTTTTAAGTGTCTTATGAACCATCTAGAACTCTGAGGACCTCTGGGACCGGCCTCCTGCTGGTGTCTAGAGTCAGGACTAAACATGAACCATCTAGAACTCTGAGGACCTCTGGGACCGGCCTCCTGCTGGTGTCTAGAGTCAGGACTAAACATGGACCATCTAGAACTCTGAGGACCACTGGGACCGGCCTCCTGCTGGTGTCTAGAGTCAGGACTAAACATGAACCATCTAGAACTCTGAGGACCTCTGGGACCGGCCTCCTGCTGGTGTCTAGAGTCAGGACTAAACATGGACCATCTAGAACTCTGAGGACCTCTGGGACCGGCCTCCTGCTGGTGTCTAGAGTCAGGACTAAACATGGACCATCTAGAACTCTGAGGACCTCCGGGACCGGCCTCCTGCTGGTGTCTAGAGTCAGGACTAAACATGGAGAAGCTTTCTGAGGCTGTGAGACCGGACACTACTTTCACAATGTTTAAATTTTGACCAGAAACAGTTGTGTTAAATCATGTGTTTGACTGAAGATTAATCACTATTTTTATCTGTTTTTTTTATTATTATTTTTATCATTATTACTCTATGTTTTGTTATTGTAATATATTTTTTCTGTCTTGTGAAGCACTTTGAATCGCCTTCTGTATGAATTGTGCCACAAATAAACTAGTCTGTCTTTAGAAAGCGACATTGGTTCCTCTCTGCTTTTCTCTTGGACCTCTTTCCTGGCAAACAGTTGTGGTTTGCAAAGCAACAGCGTGGTTCCGTCACACTGCTGCCGTTCAGAGACTCTTTCTGTTTGACCATCCACTCAATATTCTGGCTTTGCTGTGACGTTCTCTACAGATCACTGACCTGAATAGTAAAGCCAGCACCATGTTGTGCTTAGAATAGTTGATTTCTTTAAATCCAATTATTTTACCTCCAGCTGAATTTAAGAATTACATTTTTGTGTTTTCAGGATTACATCACATGTTCATTTACTTCTGTCCTAAATTATTCATAAAATTTACAAGTTTTTGTTTTTTATGCCTCTAAACGTTCAGTTTTTAAAAATCTTGTTTAACATAAACACAGATGTGTGCGGGGGACGTACAGCCCACCTCTGCAGATGATGATGATGTTTATATAAATAAAAACCTAAAAGTCGTGTTCCTCATCCTCGGATCGAAGCAGAGTCCTAATTATTGCAGACGTCGCACCAATCTGTCTGTTGATCGCCCAGTCCATCTTTCCCCCGCGGTGAACAAGACCCCAGATACTCAAACTCCTCCACTTGGAGCCTCACATGTTCTAAATCTATTTCTCCTCACGTCCATGCGTCTGGATCCTCACGCCTGATTTAATAAACAAGTAACAAACAATAAATAATAAAATAGAAAAAGATGTTTGACTAAAATTAAATTTAACATCTGAAGCACATTTTATTAAAAGTGGCTCAGTTTTTTAAAATGAAGCTTTTCCATAAAATACAGATTATTCTAACTTACATGTGTACCCCTCCCCTACAGGCTGCTGTGAGGAAGAGCTCCACCACCGTGGATCTCCCACAGGCAGACATGTAGTCCTGGCTTCCAGGAGGGAGGGTGACTATGAGATAAACTGCGTTCTCACATGCTGCCGTGGTCTTGTTGTTAGAGATTTGCTTTGTTTTTAACCGTTCCTGTCAGTCTCTGACATTTCTGTGAACAGGAAGGTTGGAGGCTCTTTGAGTAGTTCTCATTGACTTCAGCAATGTCATCACAGTTTACACTTAAAGCTAGAGAACGAAGGTCTTGTCCTTTCCAGCTGATTCTTCTCTTACTGAACTTTGCCACCAGCTCTTTAAAGCTTGAAGTGAGGACACTTGTCTACGTCCTTCAGCAACTTTACGAGCACCTCGTAGAAACAAATTAATTTTTTTATCCTTTTCTGAGAAACAAGAATCTCTCAAAAGTAGAGCAAAAAAGATATCAAAATTAGAAAAGATGGATACCTTGTTTTTAACCACGGTTTACGTGTTGTAAAATTGAAAAATTCTCATAATTTCCAGAGGAATTTGTTTCTTTCTTTTAGATTTTTCTGTTCTAGGAGTCAGGTTGATGTTTCTTAAGAGTCACTAAACATGTATGACATGCAGCGCGACATAAAAACACCTGGAATCATTGTTGCACCTGCTTGTGACCCCTGGAAGGCCTTGGAGCCGAATGGGAGCAGATTCCAAAAGTAACTGCTGCCACGTGTAAATCACACAAGCTGATAAAATGATGAGAGTTGTTTGAGAGGCCTCCCAAACGCCTTACTGGTGCTTCGGGCTCGTCCCACTGGGAGGAGACCCAGAGGCAGGCCATAGACCTGCTGGAGAGACTATGTCTCACAGCTGGACAGGGAACACCTCAGGGTCCTCCTGGGTGAGATGGAGGATGCAGCGTGGGTGAGAGAAGCCTGGGCTTCCCATCTGAGGTTGTTCTCCCCATGATCCAGCCCTGGATAAGCAGAAGACAACGAAATGGAAAAACATTTTTCGACTTAATGGTTTAGAATAAGTGTTTTGTTGTTAAAATGAATTCAGAACTTTTATTTACCTTTAAAAAGAAACCCGGTGGTCGTTTCGCTCTTCAAGTGTTTTTTAACTGGTATTATTTTAAATGTACGTCATCAAACTGCCCACATCGAGAACAAAAGCCAATCCCATTAAGAACAGGCATGGTTGTCATGGCAACGTGTTTACATAAAGCTACTAAACGTCTTCAGCTTGATAATGTTTTCGTGATGGAACACCGAAGAGAAAATAGCTTCACAGATTCCTACTGAGTTCATGTAAAAGCTTTTCTTCTTTCTAAGTAGAATTTATGGCTTCATTTTGCTTTTTGTGTCTTGTTTTTGTCTTTCTGACTCACAAACTGCCTCCTTCTGGCCCACCCACATCCCTCTTCACACGGCCCCCCAGCGAGACACCTCATGCTTCAGAGGAGAATCCATCTTAGGCCACAAACTTTTACAGGAGATAAAATAAATTATGCAAACAAACAATTTATAAAAGAGTAATTTTCGTCTTTCAGCGGACCGCGCCCACTCGTATGCAAAGAGGAGTGTTTTAACGGAAAAAGAAGGTCTCTCTCATTAATCAGGAACACAGAGGGGGGCTTGTTAGGAAACTGCACATGTCCACATGCTGGACTCATTTAAATTTTAGATGGTTTAAGTCATCTGGTGTCTTTGAACCAAAACGAACTAAACATCAGGATTTCTTCTTCATTCACCCGTCGGGGCGTCACGCCGGGAGCCTGTGTTGGTTTGAAGCACTAGCGAGGCGGGATACATCCTGCATAGATCACCAGTCTGTCACAAGAATCAGAAATCCTCTCAGAAAGAGCAACTCCTTCAAAACTCTGCAGCCAGAGGCCTCATCTTATAAAGATATGCTCACACCCAAATCTGACTAGAAGCTGGTTAAAGTATGGCACGCTGGGGTTCTGTCCTTTAAATCTATCTACTATTCTCTACCAGACTGTCTTGGTTCTCGATGTAACATAAGAGTCAGATCACTCAGGTTTCAGACGTTAGTTTAGGGCTCCAGTCCGGTCAGATTAGCATCAGATCCGGTTAATAACAGGAGTTGGTTTTCACCTGAGATCCCAGGTGGGAGTTCTGAAGGTTTATGGGAGTGGTACAAAATTCTGAGTTTACAGAATGTGAGCGAGGGGCTGACGCAAGCAAAACAAGTAAAACTGCCCTTTCAGACTTTGTAAGTCTTTGTAAAGGAGAACCAATCATTCTTTGGGTGAATGAAACTAAAAAAACGGATCCACCACGTGAGGGTACCGAGTGAAGAATGAGACAGAAGCTCAGAGTTTAGTCCAAATGTTTTGATTTATTTACAAATAGAGTCGTTTAAGAACCTGAACTCACTAACAGACACCAACAGACCCAGAGGCAGACTGGGCCTCTGGGTCTGTTCTGGTCTCTTCTGCGAAACACCTCACCAGCAAGGCGTTCGGAGGCATCCTTACCAGATGACCAAACCACCCATCTGGTTTTCCTCGACCCGAAGGAGCAGCTGCTCCACTCTGAGCTCCTCCTGGATAGCAGAGCTCCTTCTATCGCTGAGTGAGAGCCCAGCCACCCTGCGGATGAAGCTCTACTAAATGTGTGCACCCAGATAGAAGAAGAAATTGTCATAACTAAAAATGTTAAAATCATTGGATCGTGATCTCCAGCTCTCGCTGGATCGATTTGCTGCCGAGTGTGAAGCGGCCGGGATTGGAATTAGCGCCTCCAAATCCGAGACCATGGTCCTCACCCGGAAAAGGGTGGAATGCCCCCTGCGGGTCAGGGACAGGGTCCTGCCCCAGGTGGAGGAGTTTAAGTATCTCAGGGTCTTTTTCACGAGTGGGGGAAGGATGGAGCGGGAGATCGACAGGCGGATCGGTGCAGCATCAGCAATAACTAGGACGCTACATCGGTCCGTCGTGGTAAAGAGAGAGCTGAGCCGAAAAGCAAAGTTCTGGATTTACAAGTCGATCTACGTTCCAACCCTCACCATGGTAACCAGGATCTACGTTCCTACCCTCACCATGGTAACCAGGATCTACGTTCCTACCCTCACCATGGTAACCAGGATCTACATTCCTACCCTCACCATGGTAACCAGGATCTACATTCCTACCCTCACCATGGTAACCAGGATCTACATTCCTACCCTCACCACGGTAACCAGCTGTGGGTGGTGACCGAAAGAATGAGATCGCGGATACAAGCGGCCGAAATGAGTTTCCTCCGCAGGGTGGCTGGGCTCTCACTCAGAGATCAGGTGAGGAGCTCTGCCATCTGGGAGGAGCTCGGTGTCGAGCCGTTCCCCCTCCAGGTCGAGAGGAGCCAGATGGGGTGGTTCGGGCATCTGGTCAGGATGCCCCCTGAGCGCCTCGCGGGCGGGCTGTTTCGGGCACTTCCCACCGGGAGGAGACCAAGGGGCAGACCCCGGACCCGCTGGAAAGACTATGTCTCACAGCTGGCCGGGGAACGACTTGGGATCCTTCTGGGTGAGCTGGAGGATGCAGCCGGTTAGAGAGAGGCCTGGGCCGCCCGCCTGAGACTGTTGCCCCCGCGACCCGACCCCGGAACAAGTGGAAGATGATGGAACGGAACGGAAAAATGTTAAAATGGTGAATGAAACTTAACTTTTAACTGTAACTTAAAGAATAAGAGTTATTTGTGAGGGGGTTTTTTTTTTTTTTTTTTTTATTTATTTATTTTTTTTTTTTGTTTATTTTGAATTACTCTATTCATCCCTCACCGGGGAAATTTGTTTGCTGCACTCCTTACACCGCAGCAGGCTGCCCATCAACGGCGCCAATGGTGGGAGAAGCGGGGGTTAGGTGTCTTCTCCAAGGACCCTAGACGTGCTCTCCGTGGGACGCGAACCCGCGACCTTCCGGTCCGCGGGCGAACGCGCTAACCACGCGGCCACCGTCTCCACCATTTTATACAGCCATCAAACACTGCCAGACCTGGCTTCAGACGGTCTTGCATCAGGACCAGCACAGATGCAGTAAATCTGGGCTTGCTGGAAGAAACGGACGAGACCAACCAGCCGGACATTAGTGATGATGAAGTTAAATATTTTTACTGACGAGTCTCCAGGGGGCAGAAATCCATTCGCTTCCTGTTTTCACTGATCCGTTCCAGGAAAATTGATTGTTTGAAGCAGGAAAGTGAAAGATCAACAATTCTTTATGAGGAAAAGCTCACTTTTTTAAAGGTCAAAGTTGACTTGTTTTCCCCTGACGAATATAAAGAGGCTTTCAGCTCTACGGAAACTACATAAAAAACAATCAATACATCATATGGAACATATTGATCGGACTTTATGTTGGTGTGTTTGTTCTAAAAGACATAATTATGATTTATAAATACTGCTTTAATGACTTCCACCGTGATGGGGTGCAGCGTTTCTTACAGTACACATAAAGTTTTATCTCTAGACGAGCAGGAAAGAAGGATTTTTAATGGAAGCCATAAAAATAAAGGATAGTTTGAGGATTTTGAGGAGGTTTGGAAATGAGATGTTGTTTACATCATGTCCCACCTGCCATCCAGTTCTCTAGGAGTCTGAAAGGAACTAAAACAGGAGAAAACTCTCTGTTATTATTGTATATGGGCAGGCTGAGGACACACGAGGCATGGCTGAGATGCTCCTCTGAGTCGCCAGGAGTCTAAAATAAACACATACCTTAGAATAGCCTTCATCTTTAGTGAAGAAGCTTTTTTCCTCAGAAATCCAACAGCGTTCACACCACACACACACTGATGGACCACACCACTGTAAATTACACCTGTGACAGAAACCAAACTGATCTCCATCCCGCCCAAACTACGTCTGTAGAACTCAAAATATGAATTATGCAAATAACGTGGGTGCTGCCTGTCAATGCAGTCTTGTTATTTAGATTATTAATAATAATAATTGATTGAATGTGGAGCGGCTCCACGACAGCTTACCTTTTTCAAAATGAGTTTAAACATGGTTATTAACAATGTTCATACAGTTTCATTTACATCTTAATCTTTTCTTATGTACAGTCCTACACGGTACAGTCATTTACATGTTTTCTTATAGTTTCTTCACTGCTTCATTTCACTGTACCTCAGTTCACTTCAGCTTATTTTGAGACAAAAAAGCGCACCGTACTTTCTTCTCTGTGGTGTGACTCACAGGGATGTTGAAAATGAGCTGTACCTCATCAATGTTAGTGATGTGGCTGGATGTGTTTGCTACAGCAGGAGCAGAAATGTAGCTGATGGTAGCTGAAGGAGCCATCAGCTCCTTGTAGCTGATAATCTTCAGTTTAAACTGTGTCTCTTTGACTTCATCAGGGTTGTTAAAACAATGACGTTCTGCATAACGAACATTTCTGATCTTTTATAAACAGTGTTGACCCACACTTCACCCTTCAACATTCTCATGTCTTACAGTCGTGAAAATAAGTCTTGTCTTTTCCTCACATCTTACCATTTGAGTACGCCAGCTTCTGATTTACCTTAAAGTTAAACAACAGTCCACACACACCAACACTTTCATTAATTGCTCGATTCACGCACTGGTCAGGGCAGAATTTTAAAAAGTCCATTCTATCCTCTAATCCCTTTTTATTTAGTATTCTAATCTTTTAGTTGGTTAGTGTTCACATGTTATCTCTCTCTAGCTCCTTCTTTTTTCCTGATCCCTCGTATCCAGGCTGGTGACATCTCAGTTTAGTTTTACTTTGGTAACTAGTCGAGTACTGCAAGCCTCTGATTATGATTGCAATGATCAATGTTTTCCATGCAGACACAGCTTCAGATGGACTTCCTGTTTGATAAAGTTTGGATCTTTGGTGTCAGACAGATTTTTTCTCCGTCTGGTGGTGCACATCACATTTTACACCCACATGGAAGCAGATTTATCCACATTAGTTCCATCCAGCAGTTTCCAGTTAAAACAGTCAGATTTACTATGATTTGATGTTTCATCATTTTCCTCAGAGGAATTTATTCCTTCATGAGTAAAGCGTGTATGTCTGTGGTGCTGCTGAAACTTACAAAAATTAATTCTACATCACTGAACCGGCTGGAAATGAAGTTTTTTTTGTCATTTTTATATTTTAAACTGAGTTTAAGATAAATTTTGTTGATTGATAAGGTTGGTATTCTGATTCTTTAATATTACGTGTATATAACTGTGTTATGAAATCAAAATATAAACTCAAATTTGTGTTCAAATAAAATGTGTCCAAAAAAATCCTGTCTGTAGAGACAATGGATTCTGCACCGTGTTATTTGTCTGTTTGTGCAGCGTCGGTTGTGGCTGAAAAAGCTGATGCGGGAGCTGCAGCTCCTACCACAGTTATTACAAATGTAATAGGAGTCATGAAGGGAGCAGGGGCAGACTGTCTTCTCTGCCGGGTCTTTGTGGACTCACTCTGGATCTCTCTTTTCTCCTCGGCCTGCTTGATACTGATTTTGACTGTTGCACGCCACCTGTAGGGGTCACAGGTCACTGACTCGAGACCTGCTGCGTTGATGTTGCACAACTTCAGATCCCTCTTGCAGGCATCTGTGTAGCGCTGGTTAGGCCGTCCAGTTGGCCGCGTTCCTGTGGCGAGCTCCACATTGAGGATGTCTTTTGGAATGCCGCCATCGTTCATCCAGCATACCTGTCCTGGCCAGCATAGGCGCCTCAGGGAGAGGCTGGCGAACATATTGGATATCATCGTCTGGGTCAGGACGTCCACGATGGATACTCGTTCCTGCCAGGTGATGATAGTAGATGTCTAAGGTGACGCAGGTGGAAGGCTTTTAGTCTCCATTCTGCATCGGTATGCAGAGTCCAAGCTTCACCGCGGTACAGTAGCGTGCTCAGCACACACACTTGGTAAACCTTCATCTCTGTGTTGAGAGTCATCATGGGGTTGTTCCCACACAAGCTTTGTTAGGCGGGCAATGGGGGTGGCTGGTTCGCCTATCCTGACGTTAAGCTCGATGTCCAGGAATAGGTTGTTGGATTTTGTGGAGTCGAGAGAATTTATCCACAACCTCCAAGGTGTGATCGCCAGTGGGGATTGTGGGACTGACGTCCTGAGACATGATGCTGGTCTTTCTGAGGTATAAAATAAAATTAAATACACATAATGTAACATATTGGATTATAGAGGGATCAAAAATGACCTTAAAAAACCCTCCAGTGAAATTTCTAAGTTAGTTTCTAAATGAAACTAATGTGAAGTTATTCAGGAAACGAATGTAATTAATTAAGAAAGGTTGTGTCGTTTATGATGAAGAGAAGAATCTCACCTTCAACCTGCTCGACATCTATTTCTATTCAGAAAACATTCTTCAACGACAGCTGACCTTATCTCCTTCTGAAATATGGCTGTCAGAGTCTTCGATCCAAAGCAAGTTCATTTCATGAGCATATGTTGAGCTAATTCCCAGCGAAATGTCATGTGCAACGTTGGGCGAAGACTTCATTTGCACATTCCTGCTGATCCCAACAAACTCCGGCACCCCTCCCCTGGTCTCACACCAATTATTAAACTGATTTGTTTCTATTAAAATGCCATTTACCTCTGAAAACCGCATTAAGAGCATTTTAATTTGAAAGTGGTGAAACTAGAAGCAGCAAGGCGTGCACGTTGTGGAAACTAAGCTGGATGATGAAGCATGCTTTATTAAAACTTGTACAAACATGTTAAACTAATAACCTTCCAGAGCAGGCGTGGGCATTTCTGTTTAACACATAAATACCAGATTAGTTATAAACTCAGACAAGACCAAATTTACTGGTGCCTAAAACAGTTTGGAAGGCCCTGGGCACAACCCACACACACCCAAAGAGCCTCATCAGGGATTAGTTCTGTCCTTCCTGAGAAGGAGACAGAGGGATACTATTTAATTCAGGGCATGTCTGATTTCGCCAAAGCGTGATTATATCGGCCAACATCGCACTCTCACAAGACATCGGTTCCGTTTTGCTGTCTTCCTTTTATCCAGGGCCAGGTGGGAACAGCCTCAGATGGGAACCCCAAGCTTCTCTCACCTCGGCTGCATCCTCCAGCTCACCCGGAAGGATCCTGAGGTGTTTCCTGTTCAGCTGTGAGACAGAGTTTCTCCAGCGGGTCCAGGAGGCTCCTCCCAGTGAGGACATGCCCAAAACACCTGATCAAAAATTGCCCCTAAGAAGGATGCTGAGTTTGGAACTGCCAGCCAGGAGGTCCAGAGGAAGACCAAAGAGGAGGTTTATGGATGCAGTGAAGGAGGACGTGAACCAAAGACGATGCAGGAGACAGGGTTAGATGGAAGAAAATGACTTGATATGGCGCCCCCTCGAGGGAAATGATGAAAGAAGAAAAAACAGACATTTTAAGAGCTGGTGTCCTTCACTTCTGTGACAGGTCGTCTATGGTTATGGTGTGTAGTCTTGGTCTGTTCCTCCATGTCTGGCTTCCAGTAGAAATTTTATATTCACACCTGGAAATGAGAAAATCATGTCAGATTTTTACAACTGAGTAAACCAGTTTAACATTGTTTATTATCTGAACAATGGTTTGAAAATTTTACACCAACTTGTCTTTTGGGATTTTTTTTTTTAATACTCCAGTGTTTTTTAACAACAACTTGTTCATAAACATACATTTCCTTTAATTAAAATGAGAAATCAATCTTTCTTGGATCATTTAAATTGGTGTCGTCATCAGTCCAAAAATTCCTCTCATTCAGGCTCTAAATATTATTTTTCTGATCGTGTGTTTCTTTCTGAAAACTGTGTGAAGTCTTCAGGATGAATTTATTTTCTTCATCAGACTTTGTAGCTCTAAGTATGATAATCCCAACCTGTAAAAAGTTCTAATAAAAACATACTTCATGTTATGTTTTCGTTTGACGCAGAGCTCCTGATGGATTGGGATCAGGCTTCTGTCCACCTGACGTTAGATTTGATCCTGTTAGAATGTTTTGTTCACGTCCCAGTGACGCTGGCTATCAAACCATTGATCTTCACAGTTTTCACTCAAACTAATTTCCATAAATTCCAAACAGTCATGATGTAGAGAGAATCAGAGATGCGTTCATCTCAGAGCCTGACCTGACTGTAATAAATTCGAGGCCACCCAGGAGCTGCTCCTCATTAAGCTTGATGAACAGAACATAAATCCATGCCAGAGGTTTGGCGTTCCACACCATCACAACTGGATGTTTACCAAAGTTTTAATGCTGAAGCAACTTTGTGGTGATGTGGTAAAACACTGGATATCATGTTTGGAATCTGAGACTGAAGAATGAAAGCAGAAAAAAGAGGAAATCCAGGTCTGAGAATCATTACACGGTTAGAAAGAGTCACATGCAAACAAAGCCATGAGAACAGAACTGATGTTATCATTGGAGCTCATCAGAGACTCGGCTTTAAGCAGAAGAATAAAGTGGAATGTTGGCGTTTGTTCATGTCAAACAGAGCGGGGTGAGCATGAGGAACAGATGCTGAGCAAACAATGCATGGTAGGACAGCCTGGGACGGAACAGGGATGGCGTCCAGATGAGAAACAGTTCCATTTATCTTCTTCTCTTTCTGGTCCAGCCACTGTCATGGTTCCAGCAGAGGGACGGATTCCATGGATTCCATGAGTTTTTATCTAATACTAGTAAAAATGTTCAGTAACGAGACCTTTTTATTAATGAGAACCCCCCCCCCCCCGGTCAGAGAGGGGGGGTAATGTACAAAATGCAGGAGATCAGTAGACACTGGGGGCCTTGTTTATGAAACGTTCTGACCCTCAAATTCAAGTGTACACCCACTTTGGTGAAAACGTATCAACCTGTACACCGTGGGCACAGCGTCTGGTTTCCATTCCTATTTGCTCCAGGATGGGCAGGGCGTGAAGGAAACAATCCTGGTGAATTGTTGGCTACATAGGAACAAGGTATGAGTGGCCTTCCAGTGAACCGGGTTGTTTGGGCCGGCCTTCTTCTATGAATCCTCAGGAATGGAAACACAGAATTATCACCCACTGGCACATCGGAACAGCCTGCCGCCTCACAAAATTACACAAGAATACAAGGCTGCACGGTGGTGAGGTGGGTAGCACAGTGACCTTACAACAAGAAGGTCAGGGTTTGAGTCCCGGCGTGAGGAGTGAGGCTTGAAACTCTGGTCTTTCAGTGTGGAGTTTACATGTTCTGCCCGTGTATGTGTGGGTTCTCTCTGGTTTCCTCCAAAAACATGCACTTTAGGTTAATTGGTTGCTATGAAATTGATCATAAAAATGAGTGTGTGTGGATGCTTATCTGTGTGTGTGACTCTGCAAAAGACTGGTGACCTGTTCGGGGTGTATCCTGCCTCTCACCAGAAATCTGCTAGGATAGGCTCCGACGCCCCCTGCAATCCCAATAGAGATAAATGGTTCAGAAGAAGAAACAAAACATTTTTTCTTTGTTTTTTTTTTGTACTTTTTCAATCTGCAACGTGAAGCATGTTGACGACTGTTTGGTGTCTTTTGGCTGTAAAAATAGAATTGAATTATTTCTCTGAAACATCTGATCACAGTTTTGTTTTGACTTAAAATAGATTTTCTAAATGCTTCAAATTACTTTACTAACCATGATTCTGAGGTTTTGGGTTCGATGACCTCTCTCATGCAGACAGGTGGGAAGCAGCACCTGGTTCACAGTCACTCCAGTTTTCTTCTCTTCTAATTAGGCTGAAGAAGAGAAACTGGAAGAGGAAGTACTCCTCTGTCAGAGAAATCTTTATTCATATTGTCTAAGCTCCGACAGCCATGACCTCAAGACTTCACAGGTTCTCTACTAAAATAGCCCAAGCAGATGTTCCTGATGTTCACAAACAACTACATTTGCATCTTCACTGCAGAGAAAAGGGTTTCCGTGACAACAGGTGGGGGAGACGTGTGGGTGAGGTTTGGCTTCTGCTGATGACTTTATTCTGTTTGTTGGATGTTCCGTGATTGGCAGGAAGTGTGTGAGTGGATCTGTGTGTTACGAGTGTTTGCCAGGCTCCTCGCCTTGCTTCACTTCTCACATTTGCTTTCTCTTAACCCTGTTTGTTTCTGTTATTTTGTTAGTTCTGGTAGAGAGTCCAGAGTGTACACAGCTGTGGGTTTACGGCAAACAAACATCCAGCAAACACTGTGCCGAGGTTTTCTCTACAATCACCGTCTCAGTGGAAAAGATAAATTAATAAAACTTCCATACGCTCAAAACCCGAGCGTACGCCGACGTCTAACTGTGTGTGGAAAACTCCGAGCGATATCAGAAGCTGCTGCACGCAAATGGTAAGACGTAGTAAAGACGACGCAAGTGAACCGAGGACAGTGAAATTAAGCTTTTAGAGCAGTGAAGAAATAATTAGAAACACACGTAAATGCATGTGTGATGGAGAATCAGTGCCTCCAAATCCAAGACCACAGAGCTCGCCCGGAAAAGAATGGATTGCCCTAAGCAGGTCCAGGAAAGGGTCCTGCCCCAAATGGAGGAGTTTAAGTCTTCATCCATCCTTCACAGTGGGGGAAGGATGGACCGGGAGATTGACAAACAGATCTGTGCGCGTCTGCAATAATCAGGACACTGCATCGATCCCTTGTGGTGAAGAAAGAGCTGAGCCGAAAAAGCAAAGCGCACAATTAACCTGTTGGTCTGCGTTCCAACCCTCACCGTGGTAACCAGGATCTACATTCCTACCCTCACCATGGTAACCAGGATCTACATTCCTACCCTCACCATGGTAACCAGGATCTTTCCTCTGCCAGGTGGCTGGACTCTCTCTCAGAGATAGAGTGAGGAGCTCAGAGTAAAGCCGTTGCTCAATCGGGTTCAGAAAATGCGGTGGTTGCTTCCCTCACTGGTGAGGTGTTCCGTTCCACCGGGAGGAGACCCAGAGGCAGACCCTGGACCCGCTGGACAGACTTTGTCACACAGCTGGACGGCTAATTTATTTTTTTGTCACAAGTTCATTTCTTTTAAATTTCACTGACAGATTGGTATTCGCCACTCTGCTGTCTCTTCCTAGTGGCTGACGTTACCGCACCGGAAAAATAGCACACATGTTGGAATTGTTCCTGAGTAATGGCAAACGGCATCAACTCCACAATACCATATATGGAGTTCAGAAGTCGTGGTTGGTGTGGGATGGAGATCAAGTTGATTTATTGCAGGTTGAATTTTTGAGTTTAAATTCTGTGAAAACAGTTACAGAGATTTTTATAAATTCCAAGTTCCTGCAGCCTTAGTAAGTTACATGAGCTGAGTACGCTTTTCTTTAGAGGAGCTACGCATGTCTTTCTGAATGAGGACCAGGATAACAGTCAAACTGTGATGGTATGAACAAACTGGTATGACGGTCAGACCAGTTTGGATGTTCTGTCATGGAAGAAAGAGTTCGTTTTAGCCTGAGCCTGTGATCACTGGGTGCTCCGTGGTCATGTTCCTCTATGTTACCATGTTTTAAAAACTGGTGTGTGCAGGATGAGGTACAGTAGGTTCCTGTTCTGACACAATATCACCACCCTAATAAGGGGCATTGGAGAACTGTTTTCACCTTAAGAAGCAGTTGTGTTGATGGCAGACCCCCACACCCGCTAACCCTGGTTGAACAGTGAGTCGTGCTGAGTGAGAATCAGGAACATGAATATAAATATGCAGCACGCACCTTTGCAGTGGCGCCTGTTTGACCCATAAACAGAGAGCCGAGAACATGCTGGGCCTCCCTGGCCTCACAAACCCAAAGCAGCTGCAGATCCATCTGGGGCTCATCAGTTGCCCTGGAGAACAACATGGGTCCCCACCACCACAGATTGGTCATGCGTTCTCTATTATCACCACCATGCAAGCATCCACACCACTTCACCCCAAAGCCACAGCAAAGTCCTGCCGCATCCTGCCGATGGTCCTTTAAAACACTGCCCTGGAACCTCCGTCCAAGAGAAACGTTTATGCAGGAGGAACCTCCATGTAGGAGGAACCTCCATCTAAGTGGAACCTCTAAGCATGAGACACGTTTATGCAAGATGAGCCTCCATGTAGGGGGATTTTTTATGTTGATCAACTGTTCATTTTCAGCGAATGACGTTTTTTTCTGATCTAACGCTGTGATCACTCCTTCATGTGGAGGTTTCTTCTTAGTTTTTTTGGGGTTTTTTTCCTCACCGAGAAAGAAGGTCTAAGTGCATGGATGTGATGAATTTGTGTAAAAAGTTTTGTCCAGTCTTCTGAACATCTTCTCCCTAATGGGGTCACATGCCAGTGCTTTTCAGGCAAGCGGCAGGATACACCCCGAACAGGTCGCAGGTCTGTAGCGGGGCCTCACACACAGACAGCCATCCACACACACACACACACACACACACATATTCATTTCTTGGGGCAATTTTATAACGGCCAAATTAACCTAACGTGCATGTTTTTGGGTGATGGGAGGAAACCTGAGTACCTGAAGAAAACACACACCCATACACGGGAAGAACATGCAAACTTCACACAGAAAGGCAGATGTTTCAAACCTCACCCCACTCAGGGTCTTGAACCCCAATCCTGCTGCTAGGCCACTGTTAAGCCTGTTTAGTTAGTTTTAGAGTGTGTTTCTATTTCTTTGTTCTTTTTTGTTTAACTTACTGTCTGAAGATCATTGATATGATTTTAAACTGATTTTAAATTCTGCAGGAAGAAGGTTTGTACAATAATAACTTTAGCTTTTATGAACCAGAAGAGATGGTTCTCGTGTGTAAACATTCCTCTGCTGAACGCTCACAAACAAAATGGGGGAAAAAAAGACCAAAGTGTTGTAATCATGGAACCACATGTGGACTTCCATCATCGATCGGCTGGATAAAACAGTAAAGTTAAACAATGAAATCAGATGGATTCTCAAGTTAAAGTCAGACGTTTATTTGAAAGAGAAAAAAGAGCCAGTTCACTTTTATTCTGGAACTTTCACTGAAACCTTCTTACTGGCCCTGAAACAGTCTGGTGACCTGACCAGAGGTACCCTACCACACCATGCTAAAACTAACCGGAATAACATCTGCCTGCCCCACTGGTCTGAAGCAAGATTAATACGACATGTTCCACGTTGTATTCACGCAGATATTTGGAGACATGGCCATTCCGACTCCTGTCCTGAAGAATGTGTGGCACACATCGATCTGCCAGTGAAATAAAAAAGTACCTGGTTCAACCTTAAAGTAGAGCTAAAACATGCATGTGAGGTTGATTGGCCACAGCAAAATTGTCCCTGGTAATGATTGTGTGTGTGTGTGTGTGTGTGTGTGTGTGTGTGTGTGTGTGTGTGTGTGTGTGTGTGTGTGTGTGTGTGTGTGTGTGTGTGTGTGTGTGTGTGGCCCTCTGCAACAAACTGGTGATCTGTTCAAAGTGTATCCCGCCTCTTGCCTGAAATCAACCGGGATAGACTCTGGCAAAAAATTAATGAAAAAATATCAGAGAAGAATGAATGAGATGGAAAGCCAGCAGCCAGCCAATGGGGATGAGGATACATCAAGCAGCCAAAGCAGCCTGGCAGAGAATAGTAGATAGAATTAGAGGACAGAATCCCACCATGCCATGTGTTCCCCATCCAGATGAACAGTTTTACAGTAAAACACTTTTAAACTTGATCCTTGATGTTTTCTATGTTGAGACCAGCTTGTTCCTGCTTCCTCACATCCATCCAGGCTGAGTGTACATCAGAAGAAGTCATGTAGAACAAGGAAAACAGGGAGGAAGAGGACATTCCTAGTTTGCAGCCATGCCAAGCTGGAAACACTCGGGTGTTTGTTAGGAAAGAAGTCGGATCTTTGAATCCAAACATCAGAAACTCTAAACTAATCCATCTCTCCTGGAGTTTGAGGGTCTTAATATAAATTAATAAAATGGTCCATATTCTACCTGTACCATGTCCTGGTGTGTGTCTGAGGCAGCTGGATGATTGATGACCTCCTGATGAAGGTTTAGTTTAGTCCAGAGAAACGTTCTGCTCCCCCACCCACCATCAGAGCAAAGTGTGTCCCTTGTTACAGTCGAGCAACACAAATAAACCTTCAGGCCCGCAGAACCGATTCATCTCTCCCTCACCAGGCTTGTTTTGTGCTTCCTCCAGTTTCGTTCACGCACAATTTACGGCCACACGGCCGCGCGCAGGAATAACACCAAGTTCTTTTCTTCCTGCTTTCACTCACTCTGTTTATTTTTCATCCTGATTGAAATTACCTGTGAGTATGTCCCAGAGAAGCAGAAAAACTTTGGATTCTTATTTTCACAGAAAAATGTTTCAAAAACACTTTTTGGTTTAAATGAAAACTTCATTTGTTTATTTTTCATCTGTTTCAACTTTACATTTTTTATTTAAAGAGGGAGCCTTTATTCCACAGCCTTTACAGAAAACATGGGACCTTTTGTGAGCTCAGTCCTGTCCGTTGGGTGCGTGCACTACACGGCATAAACCTTGTTTTAGACGGTAAATACAGAGCAAAGCATCAAGGTAGCAGAGTTTAAGACATTATTATGAGCCACGGGAGTTTATACTCATAGTTACCATGGTAACCTACATTTATCTCTCTGTAGAGTGAATAGAGGCATTTGACGTCCACCAAGCGGCTGTTCTAGCTTTGTTCCGCCAATGAACAAAGCCGTACTCAGTCAAAGAGTACGGCGCTCTCTTTGAGTGCTTGCTGGATCTACTTCATCTCCTTTCGGCATGTCCCTTCAGGAGGCGCCACAGCAAGTCAGTTTCTTCCATCTAACCCAATCTGCTGCATCCTCTTCAGTCACAACAACTATCTTCATGTCTTCCTTCACTGTATCCATGAACCTCCTCTTTGGTCTTCCTCTAGTCCTCTTTCCTGTTGGTTCCAAATCCAGCATCCTTCTTCTGATGTACTCTCTCTCTCTCCTCTGAACATGTCCAAACCATCTCAGTCTGACCTCTCTGACTTTAAAACCTCTAACATGTGCTGTTCCTCTGATCCTGTCCATCCTGGTCACTCCCAGAGAGATCCTCAGCATCTTCATCTCTGATACAAACATCTCTGTTTCCTGTCTTTTCCTCAGTGACACTGTCTCTAGACCAATCAGCATGGCCGCTCTCACCACACTGTCTCTAGACCAATCAGCATGGCCGCTCTCACCACATCAGTGATGTGTTTGCTACACTAGGAGCGGAAGATGACCAGCTTTACATTGTAATGTGCTGGAAGTAGCTGCTCTACTGTGGTCCTTGTCCGGATGGAATTTGGCATCGTTTCATGAAACAAAAGCACCAAGCGGGACCCCTTGGAAATGTTCAATTTTATTACTTCTGCTAGCGTTCCTGCTTTTAGTCTAAACGTTTCTCCCACTCGTTCTATCAATGATCCACTGCTCTAGTCTCTTTCCTCCACTCGTTCTATCAATGATCCACTGCTCTAGTCTCTTTCCTCCACTCGTTCTATCAATGATCCACTGCTCTAGTCTCTTTCCTCCACTCGTTCTATCAATGATCCACTGCTCTAGTCTTTCCTCCACTCGTTCTATCGATGATCCACTGCTCTAGTCTTTCCTCCACTCGTTCTATCGATGATCCACTGCTCTAGTCTTTCCTCCACTCGTTCTATCGATGATCCACTGCTCTAGTCTCTTTCCTCCACTCGTTCTATCGATGATCCACTGCTCTAGTCTTTCCTCCACTCGTTCTATCGATGATCCACTGCTCTAGTCTTTCCTCCACTCGTTCTATTGATGATCCACTGCTCTAGTCTTTCCTCCACTCGTTCTATTGATGATCCACTGCTCTAGTCTCTTTCCTCCACTCGTTCTATCGATGATCCACTGCTCTAGTCTTTCCTCCACTCGTTCTATCGATGATCCACTGCTCTAGTCTTTCCTCCACTCGTTCTATTGATGATCCACTGCTCTAGTCTTTCCTCCACTCGTTCTATTGATGATCCACTGCTCTAGTCTTTCCTCCACTCGTTCTATTGATGATCCACTGCTCTAGTCTTTCCTCCACTCGTTTTTCACTCAGTGATCCACTGCTCTAGTCTTTCCTCCACTCGTTCGATCGATGATCCACTGCTCTAGTCTTTCCTCCACTCGTTCTATTGATGATCCACTGCTCTAGTCTTTCTTCCAACTCGGACCACCCCGCCTTATGTTTGTGGAAACTCAGCTGTATCTTCTTGAACCTGTTGGAGCTCGTTTTACATCGATTCATTAATCTTAAATTCTCTGTCAGCTGCTGGATTTCCATGTTCCTCCTCATATCTGATAGTCTTCAGTTTAAACCGTGTCTCCAACATTTTCAGGGTCGTTAAAACAACGAATATACCTGTTGTTTTATAAACAATCAACATCCACACTTCACCCTTTAAGGTTCTCATGGTGTTCTCTACTACGTCCACCTTACAACAACAACACTCACATACACACACACACACACACACACACACATACAGTGCAGAAAATAAGTAATTTAACACCCTGCTATTTTGCTTTTTCTCCCACTTGGAAATCATGGAGGGGTCTGAAATTTTCATCATAGGTGCATGTCCACTGTGAGAGAGATAATCTAAAAAGAAAAATCCAGAAATCAAAATGCATGATTTTTAACAATTTATTTGTGTGATACAGCTGCAAATAAGTATTTGAAGACCTGAGAAAATGAATGTTAATATTTGGTGCAGTAGCCTTTGTTTGCTATTACAGAGGTCAAACGTTTCCTGAAGTTTTTCACCAGGTTTGCACACACTGCAGGAGGGCCCAGTCCTCCACACAGATCTTCTCTAGATCAGTCAGGTTTCTGGGCTGTCGCTGAGCTCCCTCCAAAGATTCTCGATTGGGTTCAGGTCTGGAGACTGGCTAGGCCATGCTAGAACCTTGATATGCTTCTTACAGAGCCACTCCTTTTCCTGGCTGTGTGCTTCGGGTCATTGTCGTGTTGGAAGACCCAGCCACGACCCATCTTCAATGCTCTGACTGAGGGAAGGAGGTTGTTCCCCAAAATGTCACAATACAGGGCCCCAGTCATCCTCTCTTTAATGCAGTGCACTTGTCCTGTCCCATGTGCAGAAAAGCACCCACAAAGCATGATGCTACCACCCCCATGCTTCACAGTAGGGATGGTGTTCTTCGGATTGTACTCTTCATTCTTCTTCCTCCAAACATGCTTAGTGGAATTATGACCAAAAAGTTATATTTTGGTCTCATCTGACCACAAAACTTTCTCCCATGACTCCTCTGTATCATCCAAATGGTCATGTGCAAACTTAAGACGGGCCTTGACATGTGCTGGTTTAAGCAGGGGAACCTTTCGTGCCATGCATGATTTCAAATCATGACGTCTTAGTGTATTACCTACAATAACCTTGGAAACGATGGTCCCAGCTCTTTTCAGGTCATTGACCTGTCGTGTAGTTCTAGGCTGATTCCTCACCTTTCTTAGGATCATTGAGACCCCACGAGGTGATATCTTGCATGGGGCTGCACTCCGATTGAGATTGACTGTCATGTTCAGGTTCTTCCATTTTCTAATGATTGCTCCAACAGTGGACTTTTTTTCACCAAGCTGCTTGGCAATTGCTCCGTAGCCCTTTCCAGCCTTGTGGAGGTCTCTGGTGTCTTTGGACAGCTCTTTGGTCTTGGCCATGTTACAAGTTTGAGTCTTACTGATTGTATGGGGTGGACAGGTGTCTTTATGCAGCTAACGACCTCAAACAGGTGCATCTGATTCAGGATGATACATGGAGTGCAGGTGGACTTCTAATGGGCGGACTAACAGGTCTTTCAGGGTCAGAATTCAAGATGATACACAGGTGTTCAAATACTTATTTGCAGCTGTATCACAAAAATAAATCATTAAAAATCATGCATTTTGATTTCTGGATTTTTCTTTTTAGATTATCTCTCTCACAGTGAACATGCACCTATGATGAAAATTTCAGACCCCTCCATGATTTCCAAGTGGGAGAAATAGCAAAATAGCAGGGTGTTCAAATACTTATTTTCTGCACTGTACAAGGCGACCGCACATTTTGAAGAAAATCCAAGACTTTAATGTGCTCCTCATAGGTGTGAAAACACAGTTACAACTGTGGATTCAAACTAAACCCGAGATTAAAGTCTACATGACGATTTCACAGCAACTCCCGACATCATGGCTGCAGTAAAACATCCTCCTAGTCCGGTTCCTTCACACCCCATCCAGACCTCAGTAATGTCAACAGGTAAAGTTGTTTATTTCAGGTTTGTCCCAATGTAATTCATTTTTATTTGTCATTGTCCTCATGTCGTGTTGTTCTCACAACTTGGGGCCAATAAAGTACTTCCATGTCCTCCTGTCTGTGTGTGTGTGTGTGTGTGTGTGTACATGTATTTATGTGGACATGTAATTCATATCTATAAACCATTTCTAAAGGCATGC
>LR738549.1:672500-775000 GCA_902685375.1 Neostethus bicornis
ACACATATACAGACACACACACACACACATACAGACACACACACACACACATACAGACACACACACACACACACACACATACAGACACACACACACACACATACAGACACACACACACACATACAGACAGACAGACACACACACACACACACACACACATACAGACACACACACACACACATACAGACACACACACACACACACATACAGACACACACACACACACATACAGACACACACACACACACACACACACACACACACACACACACACACAAGCACACTAAAGGACATCCTTTTCCTGTTATACCACTTTGAGAATTGAAATTTAGGGTAAATCCTAATAAGATGTGACAAAACTTTGAATCTTATAAATTTTTTAGGAGATGAGCTGCTTCCGCTGCGAGGAGTGCCGAGCCAGAGCGTTTTTATGGATGTGTCGTAGTGGGGTGAAGGCGAGGAACTGAAGACAGAGACTTCTGGAAGAGCGGCTTTTTTTTTCTTGTTAAGATCCTCCTTCATTCCGTAACATTTCCCAACATTCTAACATTGTCGAAATGTGCTGCCTAGCGCTTCTGGGCATGCCCAGTACTCAGAATCAACTCACCCCTCCCTCACAGCTTCACTCTGTTGAGATGAGCGACTTAGCTCTAATAATGTACTACTATAACGTACTAGTCGAGCTGTGGATCTACCATCCCGCTCTCTCTTGTGTGAGATGCCATTTTAACAGCACAATAGTGACTCCTTGCCATCTTGCATGTGCACCTGGCGGCATCATCTCATTTGAAAACAACTGCATGTGCATCACGGCATTCGGATGGTCCATTGTGATCTAGTGGAATGGCACCATTTGCTACAAGTCAGTCAGTCACCTTCTTAACCGTCCATCCTTTAGAGGGTTGTGGGAGTGCCGAAGCCAATCCCGGCTGATTAAAGGCACAGAGTACACACCAAACAGGTCACCAGTCTGTTGCAGGTTGCTACTAGTGTGATCTATAAAACTTAAATTGCAGAAAAACACCAAATCCTGAGTTTGCGTGCTGTTGGAAGGTTTGTGAATTGAGTGAAAACTCGTGCTCTCTTTCAAATCAGGCCACCGATGTTTTAGCTTCACTCCTTTTGGCTGTGATTTAGAACGAAGTTCATGTATCAAGTTTAACGTTGACAGAGCGGTGAATCTTCGTTTTAAGAATTAAAACCCCTTCATGACTCCCTCTACCGATGCCACGTGATGCCTCAGAGTCACATGCATGAAGACAGCGATGGAACCAAAAGATTTGATCATATTTGTTTTTATAATAAAGAAAACATTCTTTAGACTAAACATTTCTATCTAGAAGTATTTTGGTGGGTATTCAGGGCTCAGCCCTGCAGGAGCCAGACATTTGACTTCTCATATTTTACTGTCCTCAGCTGCTTGTTATTTCCACACTTTCGCTGGGGAGGTTTGTTTATACAGTGTTCATCCCTTCCTTAGGACTGGGTTTCTGGGCCAGCAGTCATTATGAAGGAGCTCTGTGGTCAGGCCAAGCTGCTGGAAGACCGTCTGAGAGCATTTCTGGAATAAAGGCTAACAATTGTTCTTTTTAAAATAATAAAATAGGAATAACTTATGTTGCCTTATTTTAATCCACATGGAAGCCAATAAGTAAAACTCAGAGCACGGCTCGAGAACTCGACAGTTGATTTAAACTGAGTTTTGGTATTAGGTCAGTAATGAAAAGGGACGGACTACTAAATACAGCTTAGATACCTTTTAGTGAGTCTATGAGGTCTGTATTTACTCAGAAAAAAACTGAATTTAATCCATAAAGTGACAGTAAAGATATCTTTATATCATCTTTTTAACTTTTCTGTTTCTGCTCAGACGCCTCATTAAATCACCATGTAAGGAGAAACAATGTGTGACTTGGGTGTGGCACATATAGACATGAAGAGTAGACCCCATAATGGCTGCTGCAGCTGCCATCTTGGATCAGTAGTCCTACCGGCAGTCAAACTAAACCTGTGGTAGTAGATCTGATGTCTGAGCACTGTGTGGTGGATTCTGATTCTAATCAGAGGACGATTGGAAGCAGGACTCAGGATTACTTTTTACATGTAAGAATGTATTTAAACTGTATTTAAAAATGGACACTAGGCCCAGTCAAGCTCTTTCTGCGCTTCAGGCCTGTCTGGAGGAGATAGGGACGTGGATGACCAACAACTTTCTCCAGCTTAACATCAGCAAGATGGAAGCCATTTTAATCGGTACACCTCATCAGATCAAAACATCCTCATTTCAAGCATTCTGATTTCTGGTCACCACATTCCACTCTCCTCCTCTGGAACAAACATTTGACCACCATGTACGTCTCCTCAGCAAAGTTTCTTTCCTTCATCTCAGAAACATTGCCCGGCTCCGCCCCTCACTCACCCACGCCGCGACTAGAAAAACTAATCCATGCCTTTATCTCCTCCAGACTCGACTGCTTTAATGCCCTCCTCATTGGTACACCTGGCAGGAGCCTTGAGAAGCTTCAGCACATTCGAAACTGCGCTGCCAGGGTCCTGACGAGGAGGCAAAAATTTGACCACATCGCTCCTGTTCTCAAATCACTGACAAGGAGATGTACTTCTATTCAGTTTGTTTTCCCGGTGCCAAAAGTCAACAACGACCAGTTCAAGGATGAAACAGGTGCACCAAGTCAGTCTGAGGAGTGCGTTATATTTGATCAGTGTACAGAAAGCCATCGAGGCCAAGACACACCCGTAAACAAGCGCTCTAGATGTTACATCAAGCACGTTAAATTTCAAATCAAGAGAGCTTGCATCAAAATGTGCATGTAGTGGCGCTTTAGGTTTAAAATGTAGGTTTGAAATCTAAAGCGCTTGTTTACGTCCGTGTATTGGCCCGATTGTTTTTCATATCTGCACGCACTGTTTATTTTGCATCAGACACATTTTAATGGGAACGGTGTTGTTTTATGAGGTTTTATGCATGTTTTTGTTTGTTGCAGCTGTTTGAAGAATAACAGGCGTTTTCACCACTGGATTGTTTCTTAAATTAAAGACTTTTATAATGAACTCATCTGTGATGCTGAGATAGTTTTTCTGTTATAATTTAGTGTTCTGAGATGGTTTTATGACAATAAAAAGTTGCTGAGGCATTTATTGATGCAGATGGAGTCCTGCTGAAGGTCGAGGTGTGAAATGCATACTGTAGTACATACATGGAGCTATTCGCACGTATAGAGATACATGTACGTGTCCAGTCCAAATGGGTACACATGCTTTCAGTGCACATGTAAATCTGAATATTTCAACTTTTTCCATTCCTCCATGTTTGTTATTTTGGGAGAAATGTTAGAAAATGAGTCTCCTATAAATAAAACAGCCGGGAATATAAACGAATGGAGAATAACTGGGAGCAGAATTTCAGAAACAAAGCCACTTGTCTGTCAGGTCTCTGCATATTTGTCTGGAAAATAGCTAGTTTGGGATAAACCATGGCTTCCAAATCTGTGCAGCTACTGTGTAATTCATGTGGCTGACTGTTGCTGAGGGGAACACAAAGATTCCTTCATCGCTTACAGATGCCTGTCATGTTTACACGACACTTCACGGTAAATATAGATCGCTGGTGAAGATGCAGGAAATACAGATTGAGTAATAACATGCAGTAACTTCATGTTAAAAAATACAAAACATACAAAAACAAGTTTAACTTGCTGTAGAATTACAACAAAAAATCTGATTTTTTTCTGATTAGTGAAGAAAATGTCTTAATAAAAAGCAATGTGGCAGCGACGGGTCAGTTTGGGAAAGATCGGGTGTCTATCTCACTCATTGAGCGTTGTTCACCTTAACTTTTGGCATTTTGTGACCGGTCGTATCGTTATCGCTCTGACTTCAAGTCTCTGACCATTGCTAGGATTTTCTGAAATCTACTTCGAGTGGGAAAGGTTGTGCGATTGTTGACTGATTACTTAGAGATACACACGAGATAAACGATGGATCATCGGTCCATTTAAGTTCTTTTTTAAATTGTTTATTAAGGGGATCAGCCTCTTGAGATGTGACATCTCATTTTTGAGGGGGTCCTCAACCTAACATACATGTTTTTGGAGGGCGGGAGGAAACTGGAGTACCCGGAGGAAACCCACGCGTAGACAGGGAGAACATGCAAACTACACAAAGAAAGGCCAGTGTCTTCAACCCATGGTTTGGACCCCCAACCTTCTTTCTGTGAGGCCACAGTGCTAACCACTGCACCACCGTGTTGATTTAGTAGCAGGTAAGTGGTGCCTTTTGTCAGAGGAATGTCGTGCAATAATCTGTAGATGTTCGGAAGAAAACGTGTCATTAATTGACTGATATTGAATGATCGCAGACACATCGTCGTCTAGTCGGTGACGTGTCTCTGATCACCTGGCAGTAAATTACAGATGCATTAAGATAGTCACACGATTGCCTCCAGACAATCAACCTCATTTTAAGTAGCTGCATGGAAACCCAAATTCTTCTGTGTGTAGATCTCATGCTGACGTTTCCTTTTCCACGCGTCTTCTCCTTGTTTTTCTTCTTGGGTTGTATTTTCTTCTCTATATAATCTTGTCTGGCTGCGGAGTCTTGAGAAAGTTTGGTGATCTGAGGTGAATGACCCAGTCGATATACTAAAGGTGTGGACGTTCCCGTTTGCAATGCATCACCTAACAGTCTGCGAGAGCCTTTCATCGAGCGCTTTACGCTCGATTGTTGCCATACAGGCAGGACAGCATCGTTGGATGTTCTCCCGACATGCGGTCGATTTAAATCACTTCATTTCCCGATTAAACGGAAAAATGTGAGCAACACACTTTCATCTCACAACATTCACACACACAGAAAAATCACCACCATTTTCCTGTGACTAGACGCAGATGCAGCTCATTTTATGTGCTGCATCAGCATCACATGAAGTCTCATGGAGGACCATGACTATGCAATATTTAAAAACCCCTCATCCACCAGTGTCCAACATGCACTCCTTCAGGTGTTTTTTTCTGCTAATATTTGGTATTTCAGCACTAGTTTAGTCTCAGTGTTTCTTCATGTTTTGGGACGAGAAGCCAATAAAAAGAAGACGTATCAAACTGTGATTATTTTCTGTTCCGTGGTTATTTTCTGTAGGAGTTCGGAGGGTAAACTATTCCCTCGATCCACACGGAAACAAGCTTTTAAAACATTTTCTGTTTGCTGAAACACTCTTTAATTTCCCAGGCTTTGTAAAGTTCTGCTGGATGTGATTTAGGAAGGTCCTGCTCAGGCAGTCGATCCGCCTCGCCACCGTGAACGAATCTACTTCAATTAGAGTCTGCAGCGAAGCAGAGGAGGATAGTTTGTGTCGTCTTTTATGAACATTTATTGTTACACGGTGTAATGACCATGCACGCTGTGCTCCGGCTAATGACACCATAGATTAGCTCCAGTGGGCCGCCTTTAGAAAAGTCCAAAACTATTCCAGAGGTATTGATTTCCAGGCTTGCTGTGAAATTGAACTGTCAGGTGTTCCAGTGGGCTCTGATATGATATTGATCCTTCCTGCTTAATGACCGCAGTGGAGTTAGGTTACCTGGAACAGCCACTGCACCCCTCCCAAAACTTTTATTGGAATTTTAAATAGAAATTTGATCGACTTTGGTTTTTCAGGGACTAAAAGTATTGCTGAGTAGCTTTCTGATGTCACTCAGAGTTCTGACAACGTCGGCTGGATAACGTCTGGGGGGGGGGGGCGTGCGGGGAACCGGGGTTACGACTTCTGGGGCTGAATGGGGGTTTGGGAAGAGCACCTCGTGGAGGCAGAGTCTCTCAGAACTAAACAGGAAGTGAACAATTCACACAAGTTCTGATGTTTTCAGAATAATGTGTTCAGGTTTGAGCTCGGAGGCTTGGAGTGATTACTACTCACAGATGGAAGGTTGCTGGTTCAAAACCTGCTGCTTTAAAAGCAGAGGAAACTATTCAACGATGGTAACGAATGTCAGTCAGTCACGTTCTTAACCGTCTATCCCTTTCCGGGTTGTGGGGGGTTGTCGAGGCGGGAGGTAGGGTGCGCCCTGAACAGGTCGCCAGTCTGTCACAGATGGTAACAAACGGATGAATACAAAAGAAACAAACATGTCGTAGCTGCATGGGGGTGCAGTGGTTAGGACAGTGGAGTGGCTTCAGAGCAAGAATGTCGGGGTTCCAGTCCCGGGTGGGATGAGGTTGAATCACTGTTCTTTCTGTGTGTAGTTTGCATGTTTGTTTTTTAAATGTACTTTATTAATCCCTGACCGGGATATTCATGTGCTGCACTACACCGCAGCAGGCTGCCACCTATGACGGCGCCAAAGGTGGGACAAACGAGGAGTTAGGTGTCTTCTCCAAGGACCCTAGACGTGACCTCAGTGGGATGCAAACACGCGAACTTCCGGTTAACTTCTGATCCGTGGGCGAATGCTCTTACCACTGAGCTATCGTCTCCCCGTGTACCGTTTTCCCCGTGTACGTGTGGGTTTCCTCCGGTTTCCTCCCACTATCCAAACACATACAGTTGAAGGGTGATTGGCTGCAGAGAAATTGTCCCTGTGTTTATTTTATTCTGTTGTTTTACATCATTTAAATATAATGTGTGTTTAAATAACTTTTCACTGACGGACCCCAGGAAGACTCATGGTTACCATGGTAACAACTAATGCAGATCCATTTAAACAAATAAGCTTCAATAAGAGTGTGTGTCCTTCAGGGAATTTTGAAAACTTACCTGAGAAGATGTTTTAATGTGGAAACAAACACACAGTGATGTTCTGGAGTCTCTGCTGCTGAGAAACTCTCTCTGTTTTTCTGCATGAAGCTTTTTTTGGAGGCATGGTGGTCACGGCATTAAACTACAAAGGTTCCTTTCAGCGAGGCCGGGGATTACTGCAGTCAGATAGAGACTGTGGAGTTTGGCACATCAAAACGGGACAGTAAAGCAAAGCCGGGCCGCAGGGCCTCCGCATTCCTACCCCGGCTCAAGTCCTCAAAATGTCTCACAGAGACCCAGAAGACCTTTAGGTGGTTAAGACGTGCTCTGTCTGCAGGAATGGAGCCATTAAGCTGAAAACCATTCATCCACAACCTGCTGACTCACAAACCCAGGACGGATTTAATCACTTCTACTGGATTTTATTTCAACTTTAAAAACAGTGTTGATTTGGTGTTTTGGTTTTATTCTAAATTAGGCCCCTGAAGTGTGCCACCTTATTTGGCGCCACCTAGTGCCTCCGCTCACATCTATTGTACTTCAACAACTAGGTCAGGGATTGCCGGTGTTCTGTCGAGACATGAGGCTCGGCGCTTCTGCGCATTCCCATGATGGATCCAAAATCCGCCCCCAAAGATGCAATCCCTGTCGAACTGAGCTTCTGTTTAGGATGAGGGTTGGATTTTGGCATAAACAAGGGTAGTGGTTAAAGATAGAGTGCTAACAGAGTTAGATGTAGACGAACACAATGTGTCAGTGGAATAGAGAAGGTTCATACAACAAGGACGCACAACAGAGTGGAGCAGAAGACTGACAGACGGATCAGTGCAGCGTCCACACTAATAAGGACGCCGCTGATCCGTGGAGAAGAAAGTGGTGACCCAGATTCCTCGATTTACCAACCCATGTATGTTCTAACCGTCACCATGGTAACCAGGATCTACATTCCTACCCTCATCATGGTAACCAGGATCTATGTTCCTACCCTCATCATGGTAACCAGGATCTACGTACCTACCCTCATCATGGTAACCAGGATCTACGTTCCTACCCTCACCATGGTAACCAGGATCTATGTTCCTACCCTCACCGTGGTAACCAGGATCTACGTTCCTACCCTCACCATGGTAACCAGGATCTACGTTCCTACCCTCACCGTGGTAACCAGGATCTACGTTCCTACCCTCACCATGGTAACCAGGATCTACGTTCCTACCCTCACCATGGTAACCAGGATCTACGTTCCTACCCTAACCATGGTAACCAGGATCTATGTTCCTACCCTCACCGTGGTAACCAGGATCTACGTTCCTACCCTCATCATGGTAACCAGGATCTATGTTCCTACCCTCACCATGGTAACCAGGATCTACGTTCCTACCCTCACCATGATAATGAGTGTGGGTGGTGAATGAAAGAATAAGAGCACGGGTACAAGTGGCTGAAGAGCTTTCTCTATTGAGTGAAGATCTCTGTCATCCAGGAGGAGTTCGGAGTAGAGCCGTTGCTTCTCCGGGTCCAGAGAAGCCAGATTGGGGGCAGAGGGAGTTGGGCTATCTGGTCAGGTTGCCTCCCTCACTGGCTAAGTGTGGAGAAGGAGACCCAAAGGCAGAACCAGGATCTGCTGGAAAGATTGTGTCTCACAGCTGGACAGGGAACACCTAGATCTTGAGGTGGGTGGGACAGGAGTGAAAGAAGTCTGTGCTTCCTGCTGATGCTGTTACCACAGCGACTTGATGTTGAATAAGTGTCCAAAACGGGAATGAAACTCACTACGTACATTAACAAGCTTTTTTTTTTTCAGTGAGTATCATGTATTAAAATAAACAAAAGATAAGTTGTTTATCTTTGTGATGAACATGAAACCTCCTCCTTAAAACAACCTGAGGTCACTATCAGATCAGCAATGCTACACCCGCAAACGCAGCATCTTTCCAAAGACTCATTTGGATATCTTCAGAGGAAAATTAGTAGATTTAATCAAAACAGAGTCATTAAAACTTCCTAATGAGATAAAAACCTGCTGATCGTGAACTTTAACGTCCACCATCTTTATTCAGCGGTGCTGGTCTCTGAGATGAAATGTCTCTCTGTTGGACAGAATAACTCCTCTCTGGTTTCCACTTAAAATCCTCTTTTTAATTTTTTATCTGACGTTTTTCAGACACTTTTGGCCTGAAGTGATGATGAATGCTTGAAGGAGTCACCAGTGAGGTGGCAACAAGTTTTAAACAGACATGGAAGGATTATCAAAGTAAAAGTCATAAAGTTGAACAAATGTGTTTTAAAGAAATATTGAAAAAGATTAAACAGAAACAGACAGGTGATTTATTTCTGATCCCTTCACCAGCAGGACACACTGACCACTGATTAACCACCAACATGGTGATCTGACAGAGAAATAACTACTGGTATTCTGAAAACAGGATGTTGGCACAAAAAGGCAAATAAAAACAATAATTATTTAAAAAAAAAAAACAGTAATTTGAGCCAAACTTTGTTTTTTAAAAGATGTATTAAATAAATGGAGGTCATGAAACAGGTGATCAGTGACCTCGCTTAAAAAAAAAGACACAGCTTTTAAAGAAAAACTGTTTTGTCTCTAATTTATTAAGATTTCTAGCAAATAAACTTGTTTTAAAAGTATTTTTTATTTTGTCAATATTTCAGTCAATTAAAAACTTTCAATGTGAAATGAGCTGAAATAATAAACGTTAACCTTAAACTGAATCATTGGCACAAAATGGCAAATAAAAGTTTGGTATTGATGTCATTTCGATGTAATTTTCTTTTATAAAAATAATATTTCAAAAATAATATTTCAGCGCTAAAAGACGCACAAAAACACAGACATTAGACTTCATTAAAAACAAACAAACATGAAGTCGTTAGAAAGAATGAGAAATTACATGAAAATAAAACAAAGACCTTGTTTAAAAAGAGGGTGTGTGTGTGTCAGACACTCTGTCCAAATAATTTAAATCAAACTTGAGTTTGAATTCATTTTGTCATATTAATAATAAAAACTTCCATTTTTTAAACTCCATCTTGTGTAAAAACATTTTTTATTTATTTAGAAGATGAATTTTTATTTAAGATCAACAGAAATGATTAAATTTATAAAACATTCCGGTTTATTAAAAACTACAAGTTTTCAGAACTCAAACTTCTTTAAAAAACTTATAACAGCTGTTATAACTTTATAACAGCCAATTAACCTAACGTATGTTTTTGAGGTTGGAGGGGAAAAAAACAAGCATATGGGGGAGAACATGCAAACTCCACACAGAAAAAAAACTGTGTTTCAAACATCGCTCTCACTCCAGGACTCAAACCCAAGCCTTCTTGTTGTGAGTCCACCGTGGTAACCACTCCACCACTGTGCTTAGTCTGCCCACTGAACACAAAGGTGTCCAACAAAAGGCCTTATTTAAATTTGTGCGTTTAACATTTGTTTACATGATACAAAAAAACCCCTAATCAGTTCATCTATAGCTGATAGTGACTAAGTGAGGCCAGTTTATTAAAAACGCCTCCTTGGATTGGAAGGTATTACATTCTGTGGACGGAGGCATAAAAACTGATGTGCACCCTCTAATAAGCCCACTCTGTGAACAGGCCTTAAAGCTCAGAGTTTGACGGGCACTCTGGGACAAATCACAAGTATTTTTACTCTTTAAAAAGAAAATAGCCAGAAAATCACTTCTGTGGATGAATTTAACTGGAACAAATTTTCTCTTCTGAATGTTTTATCATTCATCTGCTGGTAATTAGACGCTTTCCAATTAACTCTGTCACAGATGTGTTCTTCTCTTCTAACATCAGGAGAAATGCAGAAAAATAACCAGTGAAAACGAAATCTGTAATTATACCTCCATCTGGTCCGGATAGACGATGGACAGATGGATGGATGGTGGATGGATGGATGGATGGATGATGGATGGATGGATGGATGATGGATGGATGGATGGATGGATGGATGGATGGTGGATGGATGGATGGATGGATGGATGGTGGATGGATGGATGGATGGATGATGGATGGATGGATGATGGATGGATGGATGGATGGATGGATGGATGGATAGACGATGAACGGATGGATGGATGGATGATGGATGGATGGATGGATGGATAGACGATGAACGGATGGATGGATGGATGGATGGATGGTGGATGGATGGATGGATGATGGATGGATGGATGGATGGATGGATGGTGGATGGATGGATGATGGATGGATGATGGATGGATGGACGGATGGATGGATGGATGGATGGATGGATGGATGATGGACGGATAGATGGATGGATGGATGGATGATGGATGGATGGATGGATGATGGATGGATGGATGGATGGATGGATGGATGGATGGATGGATGGTGGATGGATGGATGGATGGATGATGGATGGATGGATGATGGATGGATGGATGGATGGATGATGGATGGATGATGGATGGATGATGGATGGATGATGGATGGATGGATGATGGATGGATGGATGGATGATGGATGGATGGATGGATGGATGATGGATGGATGGATGGATGGATGATGGATGGATGGATGGATGATGGATGGATGATGGATGGATGGATGGATGGATGGATGATGGACGGATGGATGGATGGATGATGGATGGATGGATGGATGGATGGTGGATGGATGGATGGATGGATGGATGGTGGATGGATGGATGGATGGATGGATGATGGATGGATGGATGGATGGATGGATGATGGATGGATGATGGATGGATGATGGATGGATGATGGATGGATGGATGATGGATGGATGGATGGATGATGGATGGATGGATGGATGGATGGATGATGGATGGATGGATGGATGATGGATGGATGGATGGATGATGGATGGATGATGGATGGATGGATGGATGGATGGATGATGGACGGATGGATGGATGGATGATGGATGGATGGATGGATGGATGGTGGATGGATGGATGGATGGATGGATGGATGGATGGTGGATGGATGGATGGATGGATGGATGATGGATGGATGGATGGATGGATGATGGATGATGGATGGATGATGGATGGATGATGGATGATGGACGGATGATGGATGGATGATGGATGGATGATGGATGATGGACGGATGATGGATGGATGATGGATGGATGGATGGTGGATGGATGGATGGATGGATGGATGGATGGTGGATGGATGGATGGATGGTGGATGGATGATGGACGGATGGATGGATGATGGATGGATGGTGGATGGATGGATGGATGGATGGATGATGGATGGATGGATGGATGGATGGATGGTGGATGGATGATGGACGGATGGATGGATGGATGATGGATGGATGATGGATGGATGATGGATGGATGGATGGATGGATGATGGATGGATGATGGACGGATGATGGACGGATGATGGATGGTGGATGGATGGATGGATGGATGATGGATGGATGATGGACGGATGATGGATGGATGATGGATGATGGATGTATGGATGATGGATGGATGGATGGATGATGGATGGATGGATGGATGGTGGATGGATGGATGATGGATGGATGAATGGATGGATGGGTGTTAGATAGATAGAAAGATAGATAGATAGATGTTTGGATGGATGAATGGATAGAGACAGAGAGACAGAGAGAGAGAGAGAGAGCTGTAGATACATAGATATTTTTAGAGATAAAGTCAGAGAGGTCAGACTGAGATGGTTTGGACATGTGCAGAGGAGAGAGAGAGAGTACATCAGAAGAAGGATGCTGGGTTTGGAACCACCAGGAAAGAGGACTAGAGGAAGACCAAAGAGGAGGTTCATGGATACAGTGAAGGAAGACATGAAGATAGTTGGTGTGACTGAAGAGGATGCAGCAGATAGGGTTAGATGGAAGAAACTGACTGGCTGTGGCGCCCCCTGAAGGGAAATAATGTAAGGAGAAAAAGAAGCTTTGGAAATGGGTTTGGCCGTTCAGATGATCTACTTTTTTTTTTTCCAGCATTTATAAAATATTGCTTGTCACTTTTCCAATCGAGACCTGTAGGTAATTGGCTGAGCTCTATGATGCATTCTGGTACCTCCTATAGAGGCGCTGACATCCGCTGTACAGACTCGCCTTTCCATTGGACTCTGTCAGTAACCCCAAGTGTGGGATCCTGGCACTGGGGACTCCAGGATCTCCATACCACTTGGGGAGGTCCCCCCAGTCTTTGCTATGTTGGTTCAGACACAGCACCAAGAACTACAGATACCAGTATAAGCACAGAGCCTGGCGCTACGGGATGCTCTCGACAGTAGGAGGAGCCTTGAAGCTTTTACAAAATTAATAAGTTAATATTAAAACTGAGCACCTTGTGCAGACTCCAATGCAATGTTCCCTCTAATTTTTATGTGTCTGAGCAAACACATAAGCTTCCTGAGCAGAAGGGGGCGGAGCAAAAACTTTGACTCTTTTGTGACGTCGGCAGCGACGAGCGAAACTCAAAAGCAGCGGTTTGAATCAATTTGTTTCAGGAAGAAAGAGACATGCTCCGGAGCTCTGTCTCATTTTACCATCTTTAGTTCAAATTGAATTTTATTGTGTGCTGCATAGGTTTTCTTGTGCGCAACCAATCTGCGAGCAGTGCGCAATTGCGCAGGCGCGCAGCTTAGAGGGAACGTTGCTCCATTGTCTCTGGAGACAGAAGGATGCCAACAAGATAGATGGATAGATAGACAGGTAGTTGATACACAGATAAGATCATCCTAATGATGGATCGAGTGCTTCGAAGCAGCTCTTCTGATAACAAAAGCTTTTCAGTAAACATGCCATGAGGAGAACATCTCATCTCTTTTTTACTAACATTGTGATTTAATCATTTATATTTGGCTGAGTTACAAATCAGACATTTGTTTTGCTTTGAGACCAGCACGGAACATAAATCTAGTTTTGTTTTATTCAGACTTTTGGTAAAATCCCTGCTTCCAATAGTTGAGTCGGGGGAAATATGTTGTGCCAGTTAATCAGTCTGAGCCAAGCTTCTGGTAATTATTCTGTAGACTTTCAGTCAGAAACTCTTTTACATGCCTCTACCTCCACTTAAATAATAGCATTAAAAGTCCGGCCTCCATGAGACCAGCTCGGTGAGTGTGTCATGGTTAGCTCTGGTCGCCGTGTTCTGTCATTTCAATCCTCAGCCAACACACCGTGGGGTCAGCCAGGCCCCCTCTTAGTCCTTAACGAACCAGCAGAGACAGGACACTATGACTGGGATTAGCGCTAATTACTGCTGGGTTAGCAGCTAACACCTACAGGCCATGCGGTGTCAGATGTCAGCCAGGCTCCTTAGGGTGCTACAGACCAGCTGGCTCCGTCTCAGCTTAAATCATATGTTTTTTTTCTGGATCAGAACCAATGAGTGCACATAGAACAGGAAGCCAAGGCAGTTATTCCTACATGCCAAATAGGAAGTACCCGCTGGTTCCATAAAGAACCAGTACTCATAAACTTCTGTAAAAACAAAAAACTCTATAACAAGGTGTCGAAGAAAATACCGTCATGTATCCAAAACTGTAATAAAAATGAATGTTTGAGGTCTTTGTGAGTTTGAAGCAGTCAAACATAAAGAAGTCTGGACAAATCCCTCCCTCATCGTCCAGGAGGGATCCATCTTCGGAAAGGCTTCAAAGTGTCTTCCTGACAGTGTGTTTGATGATCGAGACATTTCAACTTTTATCCAGAAAGCATTTTCAATCTTTTTGAAGGGACCAGGTTCTAGAAAAACTAACCGGATCTTGTCCAATCCAATGTTTTGTTTTGACAGGTTATGTAATGTGTTCACAAAGGTAGGGGAGGGTCTTAGCTAACCTCGATAGTCGTCTAATTACCTTCTATTGTCCTAAACCGAAACTGACAAATGAGAACTGAAATTGGTCTTTCAAAGAGAGCAGTTCACAGGGCTATTATCACGTGTATAATAGGGGACCGTCAAACTGGTCTGTCAGTTTAAATTATCAAAGGCTTTTTCTTTTTCGACACCGGATTAAACAGTCTCACTACAGACGGTATGAAAGATCCCCTGTACCTTCCTGGGACACGGTGGGTCAGGAGCTGTCTCGTACAGGAGGTGGGAGGGATTGTTACTGAGTCCACAGTGTCCAAATAACTGTCCAGGGCAGAGCTAGTCCTCTTGACCAGCTTGTCCCTCCCCATTTTTCCTCCACACCAGCAGGACACTCCATGGAAAGCTCTCTGTAGGAGGTGGAACCACTTTGCTCCTTCTGGTTATCCAGTTTGTTGTTAATGTGAACACTCAGGTTTCTGTAAACATCCAGTCCCAGGATTTTCTGGTGGGTCACCGTAATCACCATCTCCTTTGTCTTGGTTGCATTAATGTGAAGGTGGTTGAATTGGCACCAGTCAACAAAGTGTTGGACCACCTTCCTGTACTCCAGGTCATTCCTTTCAGACACACCCAGGAATGTTTCATCTCAGATCTCCTGGATGTTTCAGGAGTTTCAGTTTGAATCATAGCGGAAGTCTGACAAGAGAGAGATTTGACAATTTGGGTCCCTAGTGTCAGGTGTGTGTACCTCAAAAAGCTAGTTTCTGGCTAGTAAGATAGTCGCCATGCAAATAAAGAGTGTACCAGTGACTGCATGTTTCCGGCTCTAAAAATCAACATGGCGCTGTGTGTCGAGCAGAAAATGCCGACTGAATTAGCTTAATATGTTTGGAGGTGAACGTTATGGATGACGTCACACTGATCAGGTCTGATCCTCCTTCAATGAGTGTTTCGAATGGTTTCCCCTCCAAACCGTTTACTGCTCCAGTCTAACCAGCCAGGCTCACAGTGTAATCACATAGTTTGGATTTCTGTTTTATTCCAACGGTAAAGTGAGTGCAGATGCATATATTTATGATCTTAGTGACATTTTTACTGTTTTACTTTAAATCTGTTTCCAATGAGAACCAAACCCTGCAGAAACTTTTTGCTGCTTTTGGAACCTCAAACTGCTTTTTTACTGTAGAGAATTTATAATCTGCTCAGCAGAAATCCCCAGAGAATACCCACTATTTTCCATCGTAGATGATTGCTGTCTGCTCTGTCACCGCTTTGTACTGCCTGGATCTTCAAGAGAGACAAGACGAAGACTGCTCAAACATGTGCATACACACAGTTATGTGTGTGTATATATTGTTCTGTTTCGTCGTCTTCCGCTTATTCCGGGTCGGATCGAGGAATGAGATGGGAGTCCAGGTTTTTCTTTCCCTGGCTGCATCCTCCAGCTCACCTCAAGAGGATCTTGAGGTGTTCCCTGTCCAGCAGTTCAAAGTCTGCCACTAGATCTCCTCCCGGTAGGATGTGTCTAGAACACCTCACTAGTAAAGTATTCAGGAGGCATGCTAACCAGATGCCTGAACCACCCCATCTGACTTCTCTTGACCCGGAGGAGCAACTGCTCTACTCTGAGTTCCTCTCTGATGGCAAGGCTCCTCCCGCTATCTCTGAGAAAGAACCTGCCCACCCTGAAGCTCATTTCAGCTGCTTATATTCGTGATTTTGTTGTGTCGGTCACCACCCACTGGTTACCATGGTGAGGGTAGGAACGTAGATCCTGGTTGCCATGGTGAGGGTCGTAACGTAGATCCTGGTTACCATGGTGAGGGTAGGAACGTAAATCCTGGTTACCATGGTGAGGGTAGGAATGTAGATTCTGTTTACCATGGTGAGGGTAGGAATGTAGATCCTGGTTACCATGGTGAGGGTAGTAACGTAGATCCTAGTTACCATGGTGAGGGTAGGAACGTAGATCCTGGTTACCATGGTGAGGGTAGGAACGTAGATCCTGGTTACCATGGTGAGGGTAGGAATGTAGATCCTGGTTACCATGGTGAGGGTAGGAATGTAGATCCTGGTTACCATGGTGAGGGTAGGAACGTAGATCCTGGTTACCATGGTGAGGGTAGGAATGTAGATCCTGGTTACCATGGTGAGGGTAGAAATGTAGATCCTGGTTACCATGGTGAGAGTACGTGTAACTGAATTTTTGGAGCCAGAAATATTATCAGTTAAGTCTGTGTTTTCATGGCAACCACCTTGTTGACCAGGAGCGAGCTTTTTGTGAAGGTAGACATTTTGTGAGAGCGTATGACTCTCAGTCTGGCTTCCTGATGTTGTTTGCTGAGTGAAATCCGTCAGTCGAAGGTTTCATTGTTTATCTATCGTTCAATAACATTAAAATATTTTTTTTGTGTGTCAAAAGTCTCAGCTACTAAATTGTTTAAGTCGTACAGTACATCTGATTGGCTCGTTCTGAATTTGAAAAACCTGTGATATGACAAATGACAACAAGAAAATTTTCAATTCAGATAATGTGATACAGAATGGTTACCGTGACAACAATAGTGACTGAGTCATGCCGGCTCAGTTGAAGTCTATGAATGCTGAAACGTTTCGGACACAGTTTATGCTTTCTATTTCCCACGCTGGTGGAAGGCACTTTCTGAGAATGTGAGAGAACCATAGAAAACCCACACATACACAGGGAGAACATGCAAACTCCACACAGAATGGCCAGTGTGTCAAACCTTGCCCCCACTCTAGGACTCAAACCCTGACCTTCTTGCTGCGAGGCCACCGTGCAGCCCGTGCTGATGGTTGTCTTTCAGGTCTCCTTCTATCTGTCATGTTCATGTTTAGGATCTTTAAGTACATCCAGTAAAGCAGGTCTTTCTCCTTATCAGAGTGAATACCTGCTTTCTAAATGCTTCTTAAAATCTGCTGTTCGTTCCTGCTTAGGTTTGTAAATCCTCAGTGATGTGGAGGGCAGCGTACATCCCTGGAGGAGATAAGCTGTTCTGGAACATACAGGTTTTGTTAGTCAGTGAAACTGCTGGTGCGACCGGGCTAAATCAGGCTGGACTTCTAGAGTCCCGGGAAAGAAAAATGTCTTCAGAGATCAAATGGAGAAGAAGATGAAAGAGTTGGTGTGGGAATTAGCCGTGTCTGTGATATAAATCAGAGGTGAGAGCATGTTTGTACACAGAGAGGAGAGGGAGTTATCTGATGGAGGGAAGGACATCAGTCCTGGAGCAGCAGACCGTGCTGGTGTCCTCAGTCCTTCTCCCATTAGCTACCGGATCGTTCCGGAGATGAATCGAAGCTTCTGTGTGAGCATCTATCAGCTGAGATGGCTACGGGCCAGAAGTGTCCCAAAAAGACATGAAAAGGTCAGAGATGCAGGGAAACAGAATCCTGGATAAATAAAAGAAGTCTCATTAGTAAAAATTTAATGCGTCTGTACAGAGAAGGTGGAGGAGGCATACAACATCCGGACCGTCTGTGCCTCAGTAACACCTTTATGAACCGGTTATTTCACAACGACTGAAGGGATTTTTCAGTCGTTGTGACTGAAACAGTTTTACTCAGAACTGCATCTTCTTATTATTGCAGCGATGGGAAAACATCCTAACCAATCAGAGAACAGAGATGACAGCGTGACACAAACACAAGCATTCGTCCTCCATGTTTGTAGTTCTATAGATCCACCATGCTGTACGGTCCACGTTGGTAACGATTCCTCAGATTGAGAATTTAGAGACAGAGTTTATTCAGGAAAAGTTTGTTTTTATGCTCTGTTTTTTGGACGAAACTGACTGTTTGGATGAATTACGTACGTCACATCCGGTCCCCACCAGAAAGGAATGATCCACTCACCGTGGAATCTGTCACCCACAATGCTGCGAGGTCAGACTGTTACCATAGTGACAAAGAGACAGTCTGATGGATCAAGTAAGAAGAAACCTTCATGTTTAAAATATTTAGTTGCATTTACGAGCTGCTTTTTTACTGCGAATGCAAAACTAGGCTAACCGGTGGAGCAGTGGTTAGCATGGTGGCCATACAGCAAGAAGGTCAGGGTTTGAGTCCCAAAGTGGCGCCGAGGCTTGAATCACTGTCCTTTCTGCGTGTTGTTTGCATGTTCTCCCCATGTATTTGTTGGTTTTCTCTGGTTTCCTCCAAAAACATGCATGGTAGGTTAATTGGCCACGATATAAAATTGCCCCTACGAATGAGTGTGTGTGTGTATGTGTGTGTGTGTGGTCCAGCAACAGACTGGTGATGTGTTCGGGGTGTGTCCTGCATCTCGCCTGTAATCATCTGGGATAGGCTCCAGCTTTCCAGCGGCCCCCTTTAGGAATGAAATGAAACAAATGAAAAACACAACTTGTTTCTTTACAAGTTTATTAACGTGTTATTTAACGTTGAGAACATCGTTAGAAAAAATGATGGAAAAGCAAAATTAGCAGTATTAATTATTAATGATTTACTAGTGGCATCCTAATTATGATTGGCATCATTAGAAATATTTGTTTCATTGGCATCAGCTGGAGTTCAGCAGCCCGTAGATACGCTGATAGGAAAGAGAAGATAAACTATTCTTTCATTTCCTTATCTGTTCCTCCTCCTAAAGGCACGTTAGCCTCTGCTTGGCCTGGCATTTCCTAAATCTGTCTCGACGGGGTTAAGAGTTCAGACAAACCAGCACTCCACACTCATGTACCGGAGATGAGGAGCTCAGTCTGTGGCCTCTAAGGCCGGTGACGATGTGTGTGAGTCACGAGCAGACGTGTGAGATGACTCACCATCTTCTCAAACAATCCATTAGGATGTTTGGTCCTGAGAGGGCGCATCAGACGAGCTTTAATGAGACGCTGAGAGGTGGCGGACCACACCACTTATCAGAAGTGATAGTCAGGACTTGCTGACAGGACGTTGTGTCTGTGTTGCTGACACTGCATGGTTACATTTATCTGTAAACGTCCAGCAGCAGGGTACCTGTCTGCACCTCTCCTCTATTTATTAAACCCCAGCAGACCAGGTGGAGTCAGTGGGCACAGAAACAAAACAACACATTTTAACTACAGAGAAGACGAGTTTTCAGTAACATTAGTTTAATTGTTGGCACCCTTCTGTCTCCAGAGGTAATGAAGTCTCCACGAGGTGCTCAGTTCTACAACCAGCCTGCAGATTTATCTAAGCTTCATTCACTCAATGAAGCAGCTCGTTGTTGGGGTTAGTACTTTATTTTGAGGCGGGCGGTAACTTCCCAATGGATTCATAGGACTCCTCCTACCGTCAAAAGCAACCCCTATCGCCCGGCTCTGGGCTTATAACTAGTATCTGTTGCTCTCTGTGTTGAGTCTGCACAGAGACAATGAATCTGGGATGACCTATCCAGGTGGTATGGAGATCCTGGAGTGCCCAGTACCAGGATCCCCCTCTCGGTGTTGCTGACAGAGTCGGACGGAAAGGCTAGCTGACACAGCTGGTGTTAGGAGGAGTCAAAAAGCATAGCAGAGCTCAATCAACTGCCTACGGGTCTCCGTACAGGATTTTCTATCTGGGTTTTACTCCCATAGTCTGTGTCTGGCCAAGGTCAACCTGCAGGAACCCCAAAACCTAATGGTAGTTTATTAGCTAATGAACTTCTAGTTGATTTTCTGAATAAAAACAGGAATTTTCAGAATCTGAACATTCTAGAAAAAAAAATAATATAGAAACATTCTGATCAGTATTTAAAAAAAGGCTCAAACCAATAGGTGAAAAAGGCCAATCCTCTGATTGGCCGAATCCATGTCCATTTATAATAAAATAAAATCACAACATAAAACTATGTACACGAGGTTAAAAAAAACTGTCACAAAAAATGTTTAGAACTGTTAAAAATAATACTAAATAACAGCTAAATCCGGATTGAGAAAAGAATGGAAACATGGTTCAGTTTAACATGCAGCACTTTGAAGTGCTCTCCAACTTCATCTCCATCCCGCTCCAACCACACCTCTACAAATCCATACAATGATCATCAAAATAATGTGATTAGATTTCAACTATACCGGTACCGCTGGTCATTACTCAGCGAAATATAACCTGTTGAGAACTTTGCAGATGATGTGGAAACATTGTTAGATGCTGGTGGTGGGATTCTAACCGTTTCTGACTGATGTTGATGTGTTTTTCCAGGAGGTCACAACCTGCTACTGTGTCACTGCACACCGTGTACCCCTCCCACATTCCCACGTCTTCTCTGATCAGCAGGACGGGCCGTGATGAGGGGTGCTGCCCCGCCCGGCCGACAGATGATTTGTTATGCAAACCATCCTTCATATCAAGCCGGAACGGAGGAGCCTTATTGATGCTGACAGTCACACCTCCTGAGCATGGCCAGAACACCGACGGGGCTAATGAACGGAAGATTGATGGAAAGTAAATCACAGGATCACACAAACACTTCGTGTGTGTGTGTTTGTGTAGAAGATCTCGCACAAGCACAGTGTGTATGTGTGGTCTGAAAGCGTTTGCAGCTCTAGGATCTCTCTCTCTTTTTATCTGTCATCATAAAACTTGATGTAATCTGATTACTGCAGACAGAAACGGATCAGTGAATATTTAACTTGATTATTTTATTTACAGGATGAATCTCTGTTGTCATCAAACATCTGACAAGTTACTTTAAATCTGTAAAACATTTTACAGTTACTTAGACACAAATTTAATACATTTATTCAAGCATTATTCCTGTTTTAATGATGTGACAGAGTTACACTAAAGACAGATATATTTTCTCTGATGAAGCATGTTTAATTAAATATTTAACAACTAAAACACCATCACATTTATTATACTTGTTCTGTTTCGTCTTCTTCTTATCCAGCGCCAGGTCATAGGGGCAAAAGCCTAAGACGGGAAACCCAGGTTTCTCTCACCCTGGTGTTAATTCACTTTAAGGTGGAGAATGACCGTTCAACAGAAGCAGTGGACACAGGGCTTGTTACAGTCAAACAAGCCAGTGTGTAAAGTTGTCCCAAACTCTCCCAAAGTCCCAAAATTTTCCCTTCAAAATCAGTCATGGCACACATTACAGTTTGTTCTGTTTTGAGTCGGGGCAGATCGAACAGCGCACCGCAACTTTGTGTTATGTTTGCGGAAATCTTCTCCGGTATGTCTGAAAGTGCTGAGGGTGGAGAAGGGAGAGAAACAGTCATTTTTCGTGTTCTTGAAATCGATTCTGCCATTGTGGGATAAAAAAAAGAGTAGATATTCCAGATTTTTCTGTTAAAGGTCCTGGATCTGGGTCTGGTTTAGTTTTGTTGACATGCTGAGTGTTACTTCCGCTTACGTCAAGTGAGTATCCAATCACAAGACTCGTACATGTCACGTTCAACGTGGGTCTTCACGAAGGCCTAAACGTCACCTACTCATGATCTGATTGGCTGTATGAAACTGCACAAAACCGTTCACTGGCAGTACACAGCGCCAGCACTTCTGATTCTGAAGGTCTTGGGCAGATTTCATACAGCCTGGCGACACCAGCGAGCTGAATTCTGATTGGATAAAAACTTTAACCTAACGTTACAACACTGAAAGCTGTATAACCAAATGGATCAAATATGACATGAAAAAAACAGAATATGGAGAATAATTATATATATATTTATGAAAAATACATTTAAAATAAAATTGACTTTTATTATAATTATGATAATGATGTTTGGTTATGTTAGGCCAGCAGAGAAGGCCTTGCTGGCTCTGACCGACCGCCACTGGTGACCAGTAACATAATGTCACCTTTCTTCTTGGTTAACCCTTAAAATGATTTAAAATGACTGGTAACTTGTTACCTTTGTAATGTGTTACTGTCCACACTGACAGACAGACAGACAGACAGACAGACAGACAGACAGACACACACACACACACACACACACACACACACACACACACACACACACACACACACACACACACACACACACACACAGAGGAAATACTATGAAGGGATGATGTAATGTCCTGTTCAACATCCTTTACCCTCCCAAACTTGCTCATCTCTGAGTTTTTATAAGACCTCCCATCTACATTCTCTGCTACGTCTTCTTGGGCAGATGGAAATGTCAGGGGTAGAGGTTGGCGGAGCGAGGGCGGGGGGGTTCATCAGCTCTTTCACTGGCTTCTGCTGAGCTTTCATTTTTCCTGCTTCCTGAGCAGAGGAATATCAATGTCTGCTCCACCAGACGCATTCATCACCCCCTCCCTGCGATCATCTGTCAGGGAATTCCAGCAGAACATCCATGAAGCAGATGATGAAATGAAGGTGTGTCCATTCTGCCTCCTCATCACATTGCAGCTCATTCACTTGTTTAAATCTGTTCGCCTGACCTTGGAGAGGAAGGAGGGTAAAAAGATTTTTCTCCTGCCCCGCTGCCTCGCCCAGAGGCACAGCCAACAGATTAGCAGAAAGAGAGAAGTGATAAGAGCCCCAGGGGCTCAGAAGGATGGAGAACATCTGGAAGTATCACTGATGCAGAGCAAAGCATCTCACACCATCAGTCCTCATCCTGCTGCTGTCTCACAGCACCATGACGACCTCCTACTGGCTGATGGGAGATGCAGTTCAGCAGATGGAAGCACTGTTTTTTCTAGGTCAGGAGCCTTGTTTATTAAGCGACCAAAGTCTGTTCTTACGACGACTTCCAAACAAATTATGAAAGTGGCAGAGTGTGCAGACGTTAACGTAACTTTAAAGCAGCGGTGTCCATCCTTTTCTGTCCCAAGATCTACTTTTCAAGTATCAAACCTCCTGAGATCTACCAATACAGGGTTAACATCACAAACACACACAGATCTAACAGTCCTGTGTCAAAATCACACACACACACATACACACACACACACACCGACAAGTTCCTCTCTCAAATACACGCAAACATTTTTCGCAAGCACACACAAATTTGGGAGGCTTTAATCATTGAGAACAGGCTTAACAACGTGCTTTCACGTCACAGACTCAAAAAATCACCAATAAAAGTAGAAAAAGTCGATTGATTGACGCTTTTTTTAAAAAAAGAGTTACTAAGTTTTAGCAACTAAGACTTAGTCGCTGGGTGGTCTGAATACTTCCTGAAAATAGTGGCAAAGTAGCTGAGTTGGCAACAGAATGTTTCTACATATGCATAATAAAATTTGCATGATCCATATATGGAGGCGGGATGGAGATGAAGTTGGTTTACTCCTGAGGTTTGTATCAGGTGTGATTTATGAAGCTAGCGTTGTGAGAGAAGAGTAACAGTGGTTTTGATCAATCTCAAAATTTTGTGGTGAAAACAATGACGTAAATCTGATCAGAACCACATGCTCAGATTTAGTAAATATGATTCCTGAACTGACTGTGGAATAACAACTTAAATTATTCCTTTCAGACACCAGCTCGTTACAGAGTGGCTGAGACGTGCCGACGTGCCAATGAGCAACACACCATCCGACCCTGAGAGCTGCAAACAGAGGAGTAGACACAAAGTGAAACCTGGTAAAATCATACCTTCAAATTCGATGGAAATGATGGAAAACACCACGAAGTCCCAGTTAGAAATGAACGACCACATTCGTCATCATCTCTACTGGAAAACTTGAAATCATTTTGAAACCAGATTCTGAGACGAGGACATAGTGGAAAACCGACCGGTCTGTTGGCCTGCTGTAGTTAGAGCTGGTTAGCTAACCCCACGGTGTGATGGGAAAACTCTATCTCATCAAACAGTGAAGGAAGACATGAAATGAATGTGACCAAAGAGGATGCAGCAGATAGGGTTAGATGGAAGAAACGGACTTGCTGTGGCGCCCCCTGAAGGGAAACGATGAAAGAAGAAGAAGAAACTCTACTAGTCTCTGAAAGGGAATTCTTGTTTGTTAAGATACACAAGCAGTTACACACATGTTATTAAGTCCAGCTAGTCAGTCTGTCATCTACTCATCCAAACAATTTATTTCCCTGCAGCAACTACGGGACAAGGATTGTGCAAATTATCTTACGATTGCAGCAATCGTAGACATCCTACCCAATCAAAGAACAGAAATGAGGGCATGGCATGAACACAAGCATCCGTCCCCCATGTTTGTAGTTCTCTATCTGAACAATGGAGATCAACCATGCCACAGGATCCATGTTGGCAACAATTCCTCAGATTGAAGAAAACTGACTAGAAGTCAGTATCGGTTAGGACAACAGGAGGTGGTTAGACAGCAATAAAAGTTAAGCGAGGACCCACTGTACCTTTGTTAACAAGTTACAGAACCATTAAAAAACAGTTCGTAAAGAGGTTTATGGTGTTAGCCCTTCCTTAGAGGTTAGTCTAACCCAGGTTAGTTCATACAGAACCAGTTCTCAGGTCCCTTCTATCGCTTCTATCAGATCAAAATGTCTCTACTGTCCCGAAGACACTTTGAAGCCTTTTCTGTGACAATATGCACAAACTTGATTCTTCAGATTGAGAATTCAAAGAGACTGTTTAGAAAGTTCATTCAGAAAGAGTTTATTTTTATGCTCTGTTTTCTGGACAAAACTGACTGTTCAGGTGGATTAGATACGTCACATCCGGTCAACACCAGAGAGTAACGATCCACCCACTGTGGAGCGAGAGATGCCCCATGCTGGGAGGTCAGACTGTTTTCATGAAGAGAAAGAAACAGTGTAAGGATCAGGTTGGTAAAAAATGACGAGTCCGAGGCTAATAAATATTTTTACTCGTGTTAGTGCAGCACAAGTTTTTAATATATTTTTCCCGTCGAGGTGCAGATGAAGAGACATTTCAGATTATTCATTTGCTCTGTTTTAGTTTTGCCTTTATTTGCTGAAAGTTTTAATGTCTCTTTGTGTTTTCTTTTCCATGGAAACGAGTCATTATGGCTGTTTGGGTGTTAAAGGCTGCTGCCTCCTGGTTTGGGGTAAAACTGGTCCAGCATCAGATGGATGGAACCTCAAAACCAACCTTAGCCAAACATCCCATAATATGAAAGCCTCCCTGATCAGAGATGTTTAACATGAGGTGTGAAAGAGTAAAATTCCACATGGCAGAAGAGAAAACTGAAATAATCCAGCAGATCTTCTCACGTCCCTTTTTAATTATCACTGCATGATGATGACGGCTTTGCTGTGAAGGTGTGACCCCTCCCTCACCAACATTCTTCTTCATGGTTTTAGCCGGAGCTGATCAGAAAGCTGCGGGAGGAGAGGGAGGAAGGGGAGAGGACGCGTGAGGCAGATGTCTGCTTCAACACAAATAGCACACAGACTCACTGAATCCTCACAAAGACTCATAATTACTCTGCTGAGAACTTCCTGCACATCTGTGGTGACGAGGTGGAGCCGTCTGATTGGATGAAGCCCATTCAGAACGGAGACAAAAAAACAAAAAAATACATGAAAAATAATTAATGTCGTCATTCTTCCAGCTTTGGGTTGATTCATTTGTCACATTTAGGGATGATGTCGGTTGGATTTCATCCATATTTTTTGCTCTCATTAATGCTACTCTTCAATTCTCTCTTTTAAATATTTTTTGTGTGGAAGCAAAAAGCGGAATACGAGAAAATTATGTGTAGAACAATTTTTAACACAATAATTATTTGCTTTGCTTTTGGTGGAGGTTGTGTTTCTGTTGGCCTCGTTAAGCCGTGATCTCCCACTCGCACTGCACCGATTTGCTACACAGTGTTCACTCTCTGCACACACACGTCCGGAATGTGAATCGTAGCCTCCAAATCAGAGACCATGGTCCTTGCCCGGAAAACGGTGTATTGGCCCCTGCAGGTCAGAACAGGGCCGTACCCCAAGTGGAGAAGATCAAGGATCTGGGGGTCTTGTTCACAGTGGTGGAAGGATTGAGCGGGATGTCGACAAATGAATTGGTGCGTCGTCTCCAATAATCAGGACTTTGCTTCGGTCCATCATGGTGAAGAAAGAGCTGAGCTGGAACGCAAAGCTCTAGATTTACTAGTCCATCTACGTTCCTACATCATGGTAACCAGGATCTACGTTCCTACCCTCACCATGGTAACCAGGATCTACAGTCCTACCCTCACCATGGTAACCAGGATCTACGTTCCTACCCTCAGCATGGTAACCAGGATCTACGTTCCTACCCTCACCAAGGTAACCAGGATCTACGTTCCTACCCTCACCAAGGTAACCAGGATCTACGTTCCTACCCTCACCATGGTAACCAGGATCTACGTTCCTACCCTCACCATGGTAACCAGGATTTACGTTCCTACCCTCACCATGGTAACCAGGATCTACGTTCCAACCCTCACCATAGTAACCATGTGTGGGTGGTGGACACAATATGCTGAAATGAGTTTCCTCTTTTTTTGAGTTAGGGGGAGAAGCTCTGTCATCTGAGAGGTAGAGCTGGTTTGGATTTTAATGGCAAATTGAAACAAACTACTACACATTGTGATCTACGTTCCTACCCTCACCATGGTAACCAGGATTTTCGTTTCTATCCTCACCATGGTAACCAGGATCTACGTTCCTACCCTCACCATGGTAACCATGATCTATGTTCCTACCCTCACCATGGTAACCAGGATCTACGTTCCATCTCTCACCATGGTAAACAGCTGTGGGCGGTAATCAAAAGAACGAGATCACGGATACAAGCGACTGAAATGATCTTCCTCTAGGGAGTGGCTGGGCTCTCACTTGGATATAGAGGGAGAAGCTCTGCTATCTGGGAGGAGCTCAGAGTAGAACTGGGATAAACTCTGTGAGTTAGAATATCTACAGAGTTGATTGGACAGGTTAATGATGTTTCCATTCAGACTAGACACTTTTTTATTACATCAGAGACAGCGTGCAATGTCTGTGTCTACTTTGGAATAACTCACACTTTGGAGTTTTTGCTGGCGATTGCTTTACCATCAGAGTGAGAGAGTGTGAGCAGCCCCTTCGTACTGCAGCAGGAAGCAAAGAGAGAGAAAGATGGATCATCTTTTAAAGGAAAATTGAAACAGACTAGTGCCCACTGTGTTCACGTTACTGTGCAGGGACCGTTTTGACTACGTGGTTGACACACCAAACGATACCAGCCACTGCATTCCATTCTTTTCAAATCTGAAGAAGACATTAACATCCTTCAGACCAGATTTCTGTAAAGTTTACAAAACTGAGTGAAAACTTTTCCATCTTTTCCTGTTTCTGACTTTTAGACCTCTGTTCAGAGTTGGATGTTGCTAGGAGACGAGCTGGAGGTGAAGGGTCCATTTTGTGTTGGAGAGATTCTAATGCCATAAAGGTCTGCAGGTTGGAAATAAGTTTATTCAGCAGTGAAAACGAGGCATCGTGGACACGCCAGGTCACACAGGAGAAGGACAGGGTTTTATCATCCTCCCAAAGTCAGGTTGGTTCTTTTCACTGACCCTAAGCTTTTCATGGCTACTGCAGACTCTTCCACTAAAGTACCCTGAAGTTACGGTTGCGGGCAGAACTCATTCTGAATGTTTTCCTGCAGACCTGTCCAGCAGGGTTTGGCTGCAAGCCTTTTAGAACTACCGATGGTTCTTGATGCCATCCTATCAGGACTAGTTCTCTTATGGATACCGGTCTGGTATCTTCCCAAAACTCCCATTGATACTATTTAGTGTAAAAAAAAGTAGCAGAAAACAAACGATGCAGACGAAACCAAACCTTTTATTTTGAAACTATGTATAAAGTTAACCTCCTTTAAATTAATAAATTTAATTTATTTTGCATAGTTTGGTTCCATTCTGAAACAGTGTATCATTAGCATGTGAATGGGAAATATTCTATGTGTTGACGACCAGAAACAATGAGACTGTAACCAAGCTAAGTATGGGGCTAACGCTCATGCAGGACTCTTCATTTGACACATTAGATCCAGATGAGATGGAGTGCCACTTTTTTAGGGTCGCGAACATTCAGCTCATTTTCTTCGCATCGTTTTCTTAGTGAGCATCTGTTAGCTGTCGTTGCTACCGGCAACAGCAGGAGCAGGATGCAGATGTGAAGGAGTGAAGTTGGGATTACATTTGTGGTGCAGAAAGCTTGATCAGTCAGGCAGAAAAAACCCAGAATGGATGGCGGCCATTAGAAAAAAAAATATGCATGAAGAACAAAAAACCTGCTGAGACGTCAAGATTGTGACATTTACACACCCACCGTCTTACATTACTGAGTCAGGATCTGTGTGTGTGTGTGTGTGTGTGTGTGTGTGTGTGTGTGTGTGTGCGTGCGTGTGTGGTGGAGGGGTGTAAATATATACACGCGGTGGAAACGAAAAGTATTCAAAACCCTTGAATTTTTTTCCATTTTTCTTTTATTGCAGCTTTTTGATTAAATAAAAAGTTCATTTTGATTTTTAATAACTACGCTCAACCATGTGTCGACAGAAAAAAAAAGGTAAAGATATTTGCAAATTTATTAAAAAAGAGAAACTAAAATGTAAGAATTATTCCGACCCTGAGTCATCACTCATATACTGTACATTCCGTTGCTTCTGATTCTCATTCAGATGGTTCCAGGCTCTTCATTGGAGTTCAGTTATATGAAATTAATCCTTGTATTATGTTACGGGTCAATTTGACCCATTTCAGTTTTTACTTTGTCCAAAGTACTGGTTAACCATTCTTTATCTTCCTAAAATGTTTTGACTTTTTCTCATTTTGGGTCATGAACTCATGTGCAAAATCTGGACTCTTTGATGTGTAGTACAATGTCTGTGTCGAGTTTGTATACAAATATGATGTTATGGGTCATTTTGACCGGCGTTTTAAAGTGAGTAAATAGCTGTTCAGATCTAAAATAAACATATCTTTGATGATCTCTTCTTTGATGTAGATTGTTTACATTGCATTTACATTGCATGGAATATGCAAGCATACACAGGAAAAACACCTGGAGAAGCACCTGAGAAGAACCAGGGGATGCGTGTTGTGCTGGAGATGAGTGAAGGGCTGCAAGGTCACAACGTCACCTGTGACAACTTCTTTACATCATACCGCCTTGGAGATGAACTTCTGAAGAGGAAGCTGACTATGTTGGGAACAATCAGAAGAAACAAGCCCGAACTTCCCAAGGAAATTCTGACGGTGCAGGGCAGACCTCTGTATTCCTCAGTTTTTGCTTTCAGTGAGAAAGCAACAGTTGTTTCATATTGCCCAAAGAGAAACAAGAATGTTCTTGTAATGAGCACAATGCACACTGATGCATCTCTGAGTGCAAGAGACGACAGGAAGCCAAAAATGATCCGTGACTACAACTCCACCAAAGGGGGTGTTGATAATCTGGACAAAGTCATAGCAACATACAGCTGCCAGCGCAAGACTGCTCATTGGCCCTTGGTGATTTTCTTCAACATTGTCGATGTGTCTGCGTACAATGCCTATGTCCTGTGGACTCATCTCAACCATGAATGGAATGCCGGCAAATTGTTTTGACGACGGCTTTTCCTGGAGCAACTTGGCAAAGCACTTGTCACTCCGAGGATGCAGAGTCGATCCAGACCACCCAAAACTCCAGCAGCTGCAGTTGTCATTGAAAAAGTCAGGCTCATACCACCCAACCAATCTGCAAATGATCCACTGGATACAGGTGTGAAGAAACGGAAAAGATGCCAGGTCTGTCCCTCCCGAGATGACAGTAAAACAAGTACCATTTGTGTGAAATGCAAGAATTACATCTGCAGAAAACACACAGTTACATTATGTCCATCATGCGGAGAACATGGAAAGTGTTGAACATTGACAATAAAGCAAGTTGACACACAAATAGTTCTGATGAAAAAAAAAAAAAAAAGTTATTGTTTGTTCCTTTTTACAATGTACATAAAATCCAAAATAAAATTGGTTTAACCTGTTTTTTTACTGTTTTGCATGGATTTACACTGCACGGGTCAAAATGACCCGCAACATAATCAATGTAATTATTTATCAACATAATACAAGGGTTTAACCAAAGCCTGTTGAGACAATTGTTTTATGATATTCCGTTCCGTCATCTTCCGCTTGTTCCGGGGTTGGGTCGCGGGGGCAACAGCCTGAAACGGGCAGCCCAGGCCTCTCTCTCCCCGGCTGCATTCTCCAGCTCACCCTGAAGGATCCCAAGTCGTTCCCCAGCCAGCTGTGTGACATAGTCTCTCCAGCGGGTCCGGGGTCTGCCCCTTGGTCTCCTCCCGGTGGGACGTGCCCGAAACACCTCGCCCGCGAGTCGCTCGGGGAGCATTTTGACCAGATCCCCGAACCACCCCATCTGGCTCCTCTCGACCTGGAGGAGGAGCAGCTCAACACCGAGCTCCTCCCAGATGGCAGAGCTCCTCACCCGGTCTCTGAGTGAGAGGCCAGCCACCCTGCAGAGGAAGCTCATTTCGGCCGCTTGTACCCGCGATCTCATTCTTTCGGTCACCACATGATATTGAGCTGTATAAATTCAATTGAATTGTAAAATATCCCAAACCACTGGAGGGATTTACTGAAACTGCCTACAGTTACTCAATACCAACTGTAAATAAACAAGTTGGGTTTTTAGGGCCATGTGAACAAAAGTTGAGGTCTCAGACCATTCATTATTTCTATAGTTTGTGATTTAGGACAAGCAGAGGTATTTTTGTGGTGGGGGCGTCAACGCTGTTAGGGATAAAAAAAAAAAATTGTATTTAAAAAGTTTTGGCTGAATAACCTGTTTGTCTTCTAGACATGGTGTTTTTCGATCAAGACATTTCAACTTCCGTCTGTAAACCTTTTCTATGATGGATCACTTCTAGACAGATGAGGGATACACGGCTTGTTGCTTTACTAAAGCTCTCACCAGTCTGGTGCATGAGTGTTACTGGGAGAAAAACACATAAAAACCAGAACATCTTCCTCTGGTTGGAGGTGAAAGAGCGATCTGACTGAGCACCTATCTGTTAGAAGAACTGCTGAAGTGGCTTCTGTGTTAAAAAGTGATAATTATATTAATCTCATGATGACTGATGGTTTGGCAGAGCCCCCGTCTTCTAACATGGTATATTTGCTGAACTGTTTAGTGGTGAAAAAAAAAAAAAGCTGTCCTCCGTATAACTGATGATTCTATCTAACGCTGATGCTGCTGAGCAAAGGAGAAAAAGTTGACTGTGATTCATCTGAATCATGTTTATCCTGACAGAGGAGCTTATGCAACGCTCTCCTCAGGACTCCGTGCAGAGGCTGTTTCCTTTACGGTGACAGATGCAGTATATTGTCAGGGTTTCATTTATGGGCCTTTTTGTTTACATTTCACTTTTTTTTTTTTAAATCACTCACTTCCCTCTCCTTCCAGAACTGACCAACATTCAAACATAAAGCCCTGCTCACATAAAAAGCAATGGGTCTGTGATGCGGCTGATTTGATGCGTCATTCACCTTCATTTTTGGCCTTTTTGTGACAGATCGTATCTTTATTACTCTGGCTTAAAATTTTGCGATGATCACTAGGATTTTCTGATACCTACTCCGAGTTGGAAAGGTTGTGTGATTGTCGACTGATTACCTCCAGATACACTCTAGACCAACGATCAAACATCGGCCGATTTAATATCAGGTAAGTGGGACGTTTATCAGATAAACCATGTGCATTAATCTGTAGATGTATGGTAGAAAATGTGCCATTAAACCACTGATTCTGAGTGATCACAGAGACGTTGTTGTCTAGCTGGTGACATTTCTCTGATCACCTGAAATTAATTGAAGATGAGTATGATAGTCGCAGGGTTGTCTCCTGACAATCAACCTCATTTCAAGTGCCTTAACAAATAGCTGCTTGCATGGAAACTCAAATTCCGTTAGGATGCCTCCATCGCTGGTGAGGTGTCCCACCAGGAGGAGACCAAGAGGCAGACCCTTGACCCACTGGAGAGACGATGTCTCGCAGCTGGACAGGGAACACCTCTGGATCCTCTCGGGTGAGCTGGAGGGTGAGAGAAGCCTGGGTTTCCTGACTGAGGCTGTTACGCTACGACCTGCCCGTAGGTAAGTGGAAGACAACGAAACAGAACGAAACGAACTCTCTTTTCTTAACGAGGAATTAGTTGAGACCATGTAGTTGGAATTTTACGCCTCAGGAACACGACCTTTGCAAACAAGTTCCAGTGAGTGACCCGACACATCGCAACTCAAACACTTCTATAGTGAATAAAAAGTTTGAAAAGATTCTTCTCACACCAGTAGAATCAGCACACAGAGCCACTAAAACCAAAACAAAAAGTATAGACAAAAAATATACATGATGTTTTGACTCAATTTGAGTTCAAAATAAGTTTAGTTTTCCCATAAAACCAAGACACTTTTTGTTGGAGAAAAACGTCTTTTCTTCACATTGACAGATCGAGGGTCCAATTTCATCCCGTCAAATGTCACCAAACTATTTACCCAATTAGATGAAAACATATTCTGTTTCCAGTCATTGTCTGAGCTGTAACTCCTCTGTTGTCCAGAACATTTCCAAACAGACAACAAAGAAAACATTCAATGTACCGCTGGAACAGCCAAAATGTCACTATTTGATATGTTCTAGCTAATAATGCCCACGGGCAAACTGTCTAAAGCATGTCTGCTGTTCTCGGAGAAATATTCACAGTGATGTCTAACAAATGTGTAAATGTGTTGAGTACCCGGTCCTGCTGTCACAGTGAGAAACAGGAATGTCCTGGTTATGCTCATCATTGTGCAAATGCATTGCTGTTTGCACCATTACTGAGAAAAAATATCACATTATGGCTTATTTTATATCACAATCCCAACAGGCATCATAATGTGGCACAATTTAAGCAGGTTTACAGATATTCTTTGAAATGTTTACAGTGTTTAATTACTTCTTTTTCTCCAACTCTATTTCAAAGGGATATTAACCGAACGAATGATAAGCAAAAACTTTAGTGTAGAAATTAAAATGTTTTGGTCCGTTGTCTTCCGCCTATCCTGACCCAGATCGCTAGGGGCAACAGCCTCAGACGGGAAACCCAGACTTCCTTCACCCCGGCTGCATCCTCTAGCTCACCCGGGAGGATCCCAAGGTGTTCCATGTCCAGCTGTGAGACATAGTCTCTCCACCAGGTCTGGGGTCTGCCTCTGGATGTCCTCTCAGTGGGAGGTGCTCGAAACACCTCAACAGCAAGGAATTCCGGAAGCATCCTACCCACATCCCGAACCACCTCATTTGGCCTCTCTCGACCCGGAGGAGCAATGATTCAACTCAGATCTCCTCCCTCTATCTCTGAGGAAGACCCCACCCATCCTGCAGAGGAAGCTCATTTCAGTCGCTTGTATATCCGTGATCCCATGGTAAACAAACACTGGTTACCATGGTGAGGGTAGGAACGTAGATCCTGGTTACCATGGTGAGGGTAGGAACGTAGATCCTGGTTACCATGATGAGGGTAGGAACGTGGATCCTGGTTACCATGGTGAGGGTAGGAACATAGATCCCGGTTACCATGGTGAGGGTAGGAACGTAGATCCTGGTTACCATGGTGAGGGTAGGAACGTAGATCCTGGTTACCATGGTGAGGGTAGGAACATAGATCCCGGTTACTATGGTGAGGGTAGGAACATAGATCCCGGTTACCATGGTGAGGGTAGGAACGTAGATCCTGGTTACCATGGTGAGGGTAGGAACGTAGATCCTGGTTACCATGGTGAGGGTAGGAACGTAGATCCTGGTTACCATGGTGAGGATAGGAATGTAGATCCTGGTTACCATGGTGAGGGTAGGAACGTAGATCCTGGTTACCATGGTGAGGATAGGAATGTAGATCCTGGTTACCATGGTGAGGGTAGGAACGTAGATCCTGGTTACCATGGTGAGGGTAGGAACGTAGATCCTGGTTACCATGGTGAGGGTAGGAACGTAGATCCTGGTTACCATGGTGAGGATAGGAACATAGATCCTGGTTACCATGGTGAGGGTACGAATGCAGATTTTTTTCAGACGCCGCACCAATCTGCCTGTCAATCTCCTGCTCCATCCTTACCCTACTGAGAACAAGACCCTGAGATACCTAAACTCTTCCACTTGGGGCGGGACCCTGCCCCTGACCGACAGGGGTTATCCAACCTTTTCTGGGCAAGGTCTATGGTGTTGTGATTGGCATATGGAAAGAGGAAGACCCAAATGCAGACAACAAAACAGGATTTATTAACCAAAAGGTCCAGTAATGCTGTGAACCAAAGGGCACGGGATTAACTCAACGAAAAGTCTTTGGATCAAAGTTCAAACATGATAACAGAGTTGGTCAGGCAGCCAGGAAGACCTGGCTGGAAGGGATATTAATACCCCGACAAGGAAGTCAGGAGAAACTGCCTTTAAATGGGGACCAGGCTGACGATGCACAGCTTGATTAGCATCAGGCTAATCACCCAGGTGTTTGGGATCAGGGTGGAATCCAGGAGAGCAAAGGAGGTCCAGTGTTCCCTTTGATGGCAGGTGAAGGGATCATGACAACATCTCAATGACCACCTCCAGGTGGTCAAGGATCCATCTGCAAACATGAGACTTGACTCGAGGCAGGGCTTTGTAGTAAGTCTGATAAGGTCTTCAGGGCAAACTGGACAGGTGGATTAACTGTGTCCGCTGGATCCATTATTGGTCGGGTCATTCTGTTGTTGATTGTCGGTCATTCATGACACATGGGCTCTGATTTGACAGCTCTGATTCTCATCCCTGCCGCTTCACTCTGATCAGCAAAACAGTCCAGTGAGAGTTAGAGAAGATGGCCCGATGAAGGGAACAGAACCACATCATCTGCAAAAAGCAGAGATTCAATCCTGAGGAACCGAATCTCCCTCCGCCTCAATGTGCCAGAAATTCTGTCCATAAAGTTAATGAACAGGATCAGTGACAAAAAAAAGAAAAAATAGTTTTAATTAAAGGGCAAAAAATTTAAATGCTTTATTTAAAAAACTGTCAGCATGAGACGTATTTTGAAGTTTATTTTTAGTTCTCTGCATGGTGAGTCCTCTCTGCCCATTAGTCAATCTTTGACATATTTTCAGTTAATTCAGTTCTATTTTTATGGCCCGAATCTATAATTGTTTCAAGATGAGACAATTATTGGGTACAAAACACCCCCCCAACAAATGTAGATACACAAAAAAAAATACAGCTGTGGGTAAAAAACAAATAAACTTGATGGGTATCCCCACGAAAGAGTACTGTACCATATTGTGCCATATGGTACCATTCTGTGCCACATTGTGTGAGCAGGTGAAGTTCTTCATGGAACAGAGATTAAAACCACAGAAGTTCATCTGAACCCGTAGGATTAAATTTCCAACATGACCGTGCAATCATGCAGATCTAAAAATTGAAATATGTTGTTCAGGATTAATAAACACATTGCAGATTGAGATGAAAATAGATTCTAGTTCTGGTTTAAATTTAAACCACCATATTTCCGTAACTCATTATCTGACGTTCTGTTCATACTTATGGGCTTTGCGGGTAATCCCGGGTTCTTGTGTAAACGTGGATTAGGAATGAGAAGATGTAACGATGGTGCAGAAACAAGGAAGTTTATTTCTTTCCTTTCTTTGTCACCAGTGTGTGTGTGTTCGCTCTGATGTTAAACCAACTTCTGAACAAAAAGAGTGCTCCTTAAAACACTCTGATAAAAGATAAACACCATCAATGAATCAAGCAGAGTTTCTATTGGTGGCAAACCGAGTCCTGATGGAAAGAAAAGACCTTGCCCATCTGGCAGGCGAGTTGCCGTGCACGTTCAGCTCTGTTTGGCACGAAGTCTGTTTGATGTTGAAGATCCGACCAGTTTGTAGCATTAAAAACACTGCCTGTGTTTTACTTAATGAGGCCAAAGTCTCTGGAGCAACAGTTTGCTAAATAAGCGTCCGCTGCTGCTGCTGCAATTTAAAAAGAGGCCTCAGCAGAAAGATTTATTACCACAGCATTGTGAGGCTACGAAAAAGCAGCCTGAAACACACTCGAGAGATTTGTGGAACATTAAGTCATTGTGGAGAAACTAAGCTTAGCTAACGGACAACTAGCCCATTAAAGTATAATAGTGGACCATACACTTCACACCTGGACCCTCAGTAGAGCTCCATCTGCATCAATCAGCACCTCAATGACAATTTTATGGTTATAAAATCTTGTTACTTAACTGAAATTATTCAAGAAAAGAGAGTTTAGAGAGTGTTGGAGTCTATCCTTCTGGACAGGGTACACCCCGAACATGTCGCCAGTTTGTTGCGGCCACGCACACAGACAACCATTCACACACACTCATTCCTAGGGACAATTTCATAGCAGACAATCAACCTCTCAAGGCGGTCCAAAAACATGTTTTTTTGGAGAGTGTTTGGAGAGTGGGAGGAAGCCAGGGAAAACCCACTCATACATGGGAAGAAGATGCAAACTCTACACAGAAAGGACTCAAACCCCTGACCTTCTTGCTGTGGTGCCACCATGCAGCCCTAAATATCAGATTGAAATCATTTTAAGGCGAGCAGAGGTTTCGAAGGCGTTCAGATTTCACTGCAGCTTATCTTTTAGAGTTATTCTGAATAAAAGAGAAAGATTTACAGCTTGTTTTGTTTCTGATGCAGATGATCCCAAAAGAAAGAAACTGGAACCAGTTTAACATGTTGATGCCATTGTTTCTTTATGAGGTGATCGAGGCGGATCTGGTATAAATGTTTCAATCAGAAAACATTTCTGCAGAAAAAGAAGATGAATTATTTAAGGTCTCATGCAAGCGGTCGTATGTAGATGGTAATGAGTTATTTCACCGCCGCACAGTTAGACATGCACCACTAACACGCAATCAGGAATAAACGTGTGGAACCAACGGGCCGCTTACCTTCTACAGAAACAGCCCTGATTTTTCTCTAATTTCATAGGAAACAGAAAATTTCTGAGATTTAAGCAAAAATAACAAGAATTCTCTGAAGAGCAGCGAAGACACTAAACTATGGATCATAAAAATATTTCAGAAAACATGTGGAAGAGTCTTTTATTCAAAGCTTTGAACATTTCTAATGGAAATAAATTAGCAGTGGTTCAGATGAACGAGCCACATGTGTTCAGCGCATAAAGCTGTCGGCACTGAGGCGAACCAAAGAAGCATTAAAGGAAGTTTAAGGAACCAGAAAGTTTCCAGGCAGAGTCTGCAGACAGAGACGGGACCTTAGGAGTTACTGATGGTCCATGGTTAATGGACTAAGTCAGCGACAGAGGACAGCTGTTACACAGTCAGTAGGATGATGACGGGCAGTCTGGTCAACACCCTTCACTGTAGAATGGAAAACCAAAAAGTAATGTCACCTGTAACGTTCAGCTCCAAACAAATAAAAGCCAAACAAAAAGTCGCCATTTTCTGCCATTAAGAAAAGCACCATGTTCAATTTTTGGGGCCGTGATTATTGAACTAAAAATACTCCAAAGAAAAATGTGAGTGCTGCAGTTCAAAAAGAAAGATCAGAACAGGAACCTGTAACGACCTCCAGACTCTGACCGGTAGACATAGACTACCAGGGGTGTCAAACTCAGTTTCTGGAGGGCCGGTGTCCCTGCAGGTTTACCATGTGTTCCTTGTTCAATATAGCTGATGCACACACAGTGAAATCAACAGCCAATCAAATTTGGCACAATGACTCGTTAACCTGAGTTTGACTCCTGTGGACCACAGGATGAAAGGTTAAAGAGTGTGATGGAGGACGGCAGAAATTATTTTCTATACCGTTCCTTTGAGTAGCGGGTTGCAGGAGTCTGTTAGAGCAGCTGCTCCACAGATTCATGGAGGGAGTGGGTGTGGTTTAACATGATTGACTATAGTTTTACCTTCAATCTGTGCCTTGTTTCTTCCTCCAGGTGAAGGGTGAACCAACCATAGATCCAGCTTTTTTAATCTGTTAGTTTACTCTTGTTTTTATACGAGCCCCCATCAGACCACAGAGAGGAGCATCCCAGACAGACTGATTATAGTCATCATTTATTAGAAAAGGATGAAGAAAAGTTGTTATTTTGATAAAAAAAAAAGAGAGGTGTAAAATCTAACATAGCAAACAAAAGTTAACTTTAACACTCGTTAAGGTTACTGTATGGTTTGGTTTATGTTTTCTTGCTAATTAACATTATTATTATTTATTAGTGCTCCAGCGTCCCCGTCCAGATGAGCCGACCACATGAACTAAGTTTTTCCAGTGCCAGTGATCTGGTCCAGCTACTCTGCTTCCTCGGGGGTAGCTCAGGGTTATTTACGTGATTACGTCGAGCCATTGAATTCAGGTCTTACCTCATGGTCTTTTCCAGCCTCTGACCTTTGGATAAAAGTGAAGGATTGCTCTCGTAGGATGGTCGGGAGGCAGACGGAGGACGGGGCTAAAAAAACAGCGAGAGCAGCGTTTTGTAGCCATGAAAGATGCCTTAGGCTGGCAACGTACGGGCTCTGAGCACCTGGTTAGAGACTCGCTGGGCCACCTGATGTTTTCGATGGTTCATTGAGCCCTGCTGTCGAAGCCAAGCAACCCAGAGTTTTGTTCAGGGGGCACGTTTCTGAGCCATAGAGCAGGTTAGAGACAACGGTGGAATTATAGATCTGGAGCTTCGTCTTCAAGGAGATGGATGAATGTCGTCCATCGAATGTCGAATGTCGAATGGTTTCCAGAGGGACTGATGGGCTGAGGCTGCCAGGGTTCTTCTCCGGTAACCTCTGGATTTAGGCCTCTGTTGTTGGTCGGAATGGACCCAAGATACACAAACGTCTTAACCGGCTGTACGATGTGGAGGGAGCGGGTTTGCTGAACCCGCTCAGCAAACCTGCTTCCAGCCCCCCCAATTTCAGGGGGGGCTGGAATTGATCCTTCTCCACCAAACATCAACTTAGTCTTTGTCCAAATCCCATGGAGGCCGAGCTTCTTTGCTTCTTCACTGTAGGTGAAGCATCGCAACGCATCACGAACTTTCACTTCCCTTTCAGCTCGTTAACATTTCCTACCTTGTGTTAGTTGTAAGAGTTTGGCCGAGTATTTTTTATTTTTTATTTTAGGAAACTGACAAAATAAGATGTCGCTGTGAAAACGTGACTGGTTCCTTGGCGACAGCCGTAGCGTTGAACATCTAGGTACAGAAAGTTGGACGTGAAAACGACATCATAATGCCACTGGTTAGAATGCAAAGTCTGCTCTTTTAGTTTGGTTTGTTAGAACACACACACACACACATACAGCAGCTGGAACAAAGACCTGTTCAGATTTTTCATGACTAAGGAATCTCCTTTTATAAACTCGGCAGTGGTTTTAATCGCGGTAGTGATTAATGTCATTTTCCTGCAAAGTGACTAAAGTGGAGCACAAACTTACCGTGAGTTTTATTAATTAAAATCTAACTCTGTTTATCGGGCTGTATTGTGTCTCTGTGTGAAGATGCTTTCTGACCAGCTGCACCATTGTTCTCCCCTCATGCCTAATTGGAATCCTTTGATACAGTATGCAGGGAGTCAGTGTGTTTCCTATCGCAGCCCCCAGTGGCTCTCACATTGATCACTCTGAGAAGCTTCTGCAGCATGAAATACGGCAACACGAGTGGAAGGAAAACACCAACGGACTGGAGATGATTATTTCTCTGAGTGGAACGTGTGACAGACGATTCCTACCCGGTCAGAAGGAAGGTGTTTACACACATTAAACATTAGATCTGACCTACTACTGTGATCATCAGCATGAGAGATGGAGGGAATATCATCCTGGCTCCCCATCCTCTTCTCTCTGGCTCCCCATCCTCTTCTCTGTGGCCCCCCATCCTCTTCTCTCTGGCTCCCCATCCTCTTCTCTGTGGCCCCCCATCGTCTTCTCTCTGGCTCCCCATCCTCTTCTCTGTGGCTCCCCATCCTCTTCTCTGTGGCCCCCCATCGTCTTCTCTGTGGCTCCCCATCCTCTTCTCTCTAGCTCCCCAGCTCCTCCCCAGGCTGAGGATTTGGGGAAACAGGTCCAGTGCTCTGACCCGTTCTGACTCTTCTTCCTCCTTCTTGCTGACATTTCCTTTAATTGCCTAAAAGCATCAATAAGAGCTCAGAAACATAAAACTTGCCAATGATCACTGTTTAAACTTCCAACACCGTTCCAGCTGGGCCATGTCCACTAATAAAATGCTTGAAAACACTGCACCAAAGTTTGTGCAACGTTTAGTCAACACTGATGAAGCAGTGGCGGTGCAGCGTTGGCCTACTGGATCCAAGCATCCCATGAACTTGCGTCTGGCAGTGTCAAACTTTGACTGAGTGTTGGTAGAGCATGGCTGATCTTTGCCGGAGCTGAAAATTGAAGACTCCTCACCGCTCACAATATTTGTACGGCTCAAGACTTTGGGGTAGTAGGAGAGCCCCTTGAGATGTATCGGCGGTGGCTGAGCGTATGCGGCGTTGCTTTACCGAGAGACATCTTTAATAAACAATGGTAAACGTTTACTCCATTGTTCCAGGAACGCTGCAGCAAAGTTCGGGTGGTGTGACTGGGGTCTTACGTATGTCACGCACAGTTCCCACCAGAAAGTTCACTCGCCCCACAGTGGGCGCACTGTGGGGCGAGTGAACCCCAATACTGCGTGGTCAGAGTGTTTCCATGGAGCCCACAAACACCATCTACGTACAGTATTTATTACGTGCTCTTTTATTTTCATATCTTAGTGCCTTTACTTGCGAACATAAGAATGTAGGACGACAACGAACAAAATCCATGACAAAAATCAGTTTAGCGTTGGAATGGTATCAGATTCCTGGACGCTTGTTTTCGATGTGGGAATATCGTTGAAACATTTTAAAAACATCCAGACAGTTCATTTTTTATAAAACTCCTCTTTAAATGGAATAATTTAGTGCTTGTGTTCAGTGAGTAAAACAAGCAAATCAGAAGCTGGAGAGAAATAAATGATGAACAGATTGAGAAACAGGTCAGTGATATAAGCAAACAGACTAAGTATCCACACAGAGACACCATTACACAGATGGACTGTCTGTCTCCTGTCCAGAAAAATACTGCTCCATCTTTCTCAAACAGCTGATTGGATGCTTCTCACACTTTAAAAGATTTTCTTCATTTCACTGCCTTCTGCCGTTGCAGAGAAGCTGGTCAGAATCAGCCATGTCAGATGGTTGTTGTTGAACACCAGCTGATCAGCACTGTGACTCTCTGTTTTATTAAATGTTCTGTGAGGCTGAACAGGACCGAGTGGTGTGACCGAAGCAGAAAGAAAGAAATGAAACAAAAGGAAAGAGAAGTGCTCTTTCATCTTTGGCTCTTTCTCATCTCTTCCCCTCTTCATCTCTGCAGCGAAGATAAAAGGAGGACTTCTCTGGACATGGGAGTAATACTGCTTTCATGCATGTGTTTTTGACTGCCAGGTAAATGTAGTGATGGAGACATGAGCCTGAAATAAAACATCCTTATCGCTTCGGAGCAGAATGAAACTTTATTTGGATAAATCTGGGATATTATTAAGCAGCTGTTTGGTGATGAGAAGAAAACCTAAAAAACTGGAATAAAAAAGAGTGAAGTCATGAAATCAGAAGAACTCGGTTCGGCACATTTTGTCTGTAATTATCATTTAATGTCATTTTAAAACACTTTCATTCCATTGAGGCTCGCCGTGTTTCCATGACAACTGAGATGGTCAAAGTCCAGTAATTCAGCTCCTTAGAAACATGTAGAAACACACTGATATTCTCTGTGTCACGATCTTCCTTCCTTCGGGTTCTTTGCTCTTCTTCTGCTTTTTAAATTAATTCATCACACCTTTTTATAATGTTTACAAAACTCTATTTTCCTCAAATGGTAGCTGAATCATTTCAGCACATTCCTGCCCTTAGACCCGTCTTTATGGTGAGGAAAAACTACAAAAAAACCAGCAGTGAGAATAAACAGAAGAAACCTGATAGGGATCCATATGAAGGAGAGAACCCTCCCTGTTCCACTGATGCTTGTTTTTATGTTTCTTTTTCTTTTTTTTCTTCTCTGTTAATTGTGTTTGTTTTGATGCCCAAAAAATTATGAAAGAACTTTAAATTTAATCCACACAAAATAAAAATCCACAAACAGCTTCAGAACAGAAGGAGTGTTTTATTATTATTATTATTATTATTATTAAACGTACCGAGGTTTTTGGGTCAAAGTGAGAAAACGAAAAATGAATGAATCTAATGAAAATCATCCTGATGTTTTTTCTGAATCTGAGGAAGAAAATCCAGACGTTTCTAAAAACACCAAGTTTTTTTTTTTTCCCAGGAAGTTTGTTTATTTTCCTGGAAACAAATAATCCCAGAACATTCCCACCGACCCACCCCCGACATGAAGGTGAGACTCCGCCCGCCCACCTTGTGTTTACACGGGGGTGTATTTTCAGAGGCAGCAGATGGAGAAGTGGAACAAACAGCTGCTGCTTCTGCTGAGCTTTCACTTTTACAAATAAAAAAAGTTTTCTTTTATTTTCCTGCCGTGCAGCAGCTGAGTGTGTATCTCTTTAAAAAAACCGACATGGTGAACCAGGAGTTACTGGGAAACTTTATTTTGACTGCACCATATCATACTCTGAGTTAAAAATGGATGTTTGAGGGCTGTGATGACCAGATTGAAGATGTCATATGTGGAAACTTTTTACAATGTGAACACCCAATCACTTCACCTTTAGTAGAGGCTGAGTAACTGTGGGCAGTTTCATTACAATTCATTCTGTGGTTTGGGAGACATTGTTAATTTGTTCACAGGATTTTGCAAAGATCAGGAGATCTGTTAGGTGATTGGATTCCGTTCTGTTCCATCGTCTTCTGCATACGTATCTGGGTCCGGGTCGCAGAGTAACAACCTCAGATGGGAAACCCATGCTTCTCTCACCTCGGTTGCCGCCTCCAACTCCACCAGGGGGATCCTGAGATGTTCCCTACCCGCCTGTGGGACATAGTCTCTCCAGCAGCCCCGGTTCTGTCTCTGGGTCTCCTCCTGGGGGGAAGTGCCCAAAACACCTGACCGCAAGGCATTTGGGAGGTATCCTAACCAGATGCCCGAAACCACCCCATCTGGTTTCTCTTGACCTGGAAGAGCAATGACTCTACTCTCGGATCTCCTCCCAGATGGCAGAACTCCTCATCCTATCCCTGAGTGAGAGCCCAGCCACCGTGCAGAGGAAGATCATGTCAGCCGCTTGTATCTACGATACTGTTCATTTGGTCACCACCCACACTGGTTACCATGGTGAGGGTCCTGGTTACCATGGTGAGCATAGGAACATAGATCCTAGTTACCATGGTGGGAGTAGGAATGTAGATTCTGGTTACCATGGTGAGGGTAGGAACATAGATACTGGTTACGATGGTGATTGTAGGAACGTGGATCCTGGTTACCATGGTGAGGGTAGGAACGTAGATCCTGGTTACCATGGTGAGGGTAGGAACGTAGATCCTGGTTACCATGGTGAGGGTAGGAACGTAGATTCTGGTTACCATGGTGAGGGTAGGAAGAGATCGACTCGTAAATCAAAACTTTCCTTTTCGACTCAGCTCTTTCTTCACCACGACGAACTGCTGCAGCATCCTGATTATTGCAGACTCTGCACTAATTCTACTGTCAATCTCCCTTTCTATTGTTCCCCTACTCATGAACAAACCCCTCCAATTTGGGCAGGAGCCTATCCCTGACCTGCAGGGGACTCTCCACCCTTTACCGGGCGAGGACCATAATCTCTGATATGCAGACACTGATTCTCTTAATGTGAGAAAATCAGCGCCTTCACATGAAAGGTTCTTAATATGAAGGTAAAAGAAACGAAATGCACCCCTCGTAATAAATGATTTGAGATGTTTCCACATCTCTGTAGGTCTGAAAGGTTGTTGATCTGATGGTTTATGAACATGTTTCATTTTAAAAGGAACAATATTATTTAAAAACCTTTTAATTTTTCTTTCTTTAAATCATTACTAAGAGTACAACCATAATTACTCCTCACCTCCTAATTTTTATAAAAAAAATGGAGTTATTCAGTGTTTCAGGACCAAATCCTGCTCATGGGTCTCTGCCAGTCACAATCATTTAGCTGATTATTTTCCAGGGATTAGAGGAATTTTTTCTGCAGAATGTAATAACCTCTGCGTATTTTAACCTCCTTTTAATCAGCGGCGAGAAGGAACAATCATTTACACGACTGAGATGGAGAGCTCTGTTTCTCCATCAGTCCGTGGCTTATTTATCCAGCACACAGGTTTATTTTATCTGAAATATCTGCCCAGATTACTCTGGAGCCTCAACTGCAGATGTGAAGAAAAAACACCCAGCGTGGAGGGGCTTTACTTTAAAGTTTTGGTCATGAGATTCCAGGAAGTTATAAAAAATAAAGCGTGCCATCAGATTGTGTTGGTTTAATCATAGAAATAAAACATAAATAAATCCCTTTACAGAAGAATATCACGTTTAAATGAGTTTGACCCTGAAAAATGAATCAGTTCATCTATAGATTGTGTTGTTGGGACTTTCAATCAAATCCTTTCACTGCTTTAAGAGATCTCAGGGTCACTACAGTGTTAGAGAAGCACAGACGGAAACACGGACATCCTTAATGGATGGATGAAAAATACTTTGATCTTTGTTAATGATAATAATTAAATAACAAATTCATTCATTAGTTCATCTTCTGAACCATTTATTCCTGACGGTGCCAAGGGGGGAGCTGGAGCCAAAACCAACCAAACCGGCTGATTTCAGGAGACAACCAGGGTACACCCCAAACAGGTTGCCATTTTGTTAAAGGACCACACACACAGACAATCATCCACACACACACACACACACACACACACACACACACACACACACACATTCATTTTTAGGGACAGTTTCATAGCAGCGAATCAATCCAACATGTATGTTTTGTGAGGAAACCAGAGAAAACCCACACATACACAAGAGAACATGCAAACTACACACATAAATGCCTTTATTCAAGCCTCGCCCTGCTCCGGGACTAGAACCCACCTTCTTGTCATGCCCCCCCCGCCCTCCCGTGCTAACAGCTGTAGCCCTGCAGGTACAAATGTTGTCTTTTTAATCCTGCAGGTCACGGATCCGTCCAACAAAAAAAAACTCCAGCATAAAATCCTCTGTTCTGTCATTTTTTTTTTCAGTGTTTCACCTGAAAAAACTTTAACTGGTAAAAACTGAAAATGATTCAGGATTTTAACCCTGTTATGAAAGTTTAATCAGGTCATTAATAAATCATAATGAGTGATGAAGATGAAACTTTTTATGCAGAATTAATAGAAAATAACAGATTCCAGACTGAAAAAAAAAAATCAGTCCAATTAAACTTTACAAAATTAGTTTAATTTCCAGGAAAAAAAAACTGTGTGAGGAAATGTGTACAATTTTTCCATGTGTGGGATCATTAAAGTAAATTCTGATTCTGAAAATGGACTTTTCATTTAAAAAAAATGTAAAAAATATTTTTTTTATTGTTTTTGTTAATGAGCTGCTCTTTTGTGAAATTTATTGAAAACATGCAAATTTAAAAAACATTAAATATTCGTTATATTTTGTAGCTAAAAATATGTAAAAATAAATGACATGTTAGTTACAAATAAAAACCCAAGTCTCTTTAATCGAGCTCCACGTTGGTGCAGGCATTAGCACAGTGGCTTCACAGCAAGTAGGCCAGGGTTTGAGTCCTGGAATGGGGACGAGGGTTGAATCACTGTCCTTTCTGTGTGAAGTTTGCATGTTCTCCCTGTGTATGTGTGGGTTTTCTCTGGATTTCCCCCCACTCTCCAAAAACAAGATGTTAGGTTTACTGTCCCTAGGAATGAGTGTGTGTGCGTGTGGATGGTTATCTGTATGCAACAGACTGGTGACCTGTTCGGGGTGTATCCTGCCCCGCACCTGAAATCAGCCAGCATCCCGCTCTAGGACTCCGTTAAGGATATGAGATCCCGAAGATGAACCGAAGCAAAGAAATGGTGTCTGTCGCTCTCCCGCTCCATCCTTCACTCCCTCGTGAACGAGACCCTGAGATACTTAATTGAACTCCTAATAATCTAACCTGCTGCAGGAATAAGAACCTCTAAGTCTGCTTTACACCAAACCTTTTGGCTGGTTTTAAGGTGGTAAAAGGCTGCAGATGTGACTTAAAGTCTGAGTCTATTATTACCTCCTGGTTTCTAACTTGTCGGTTCTGTTTCAGTTTTGTCTGAGTTCAGTTGGAGGAAGTTGTTTTCCATCCAGACTCTGATTTGTCTAAAACACTCGCAGAGTGAATCCACAGGTCCATGTTCACCTGCTGTCAGGGACACATAGATCTGAGCATCATCTGCATAATTGAAATAGGACCCATTATTACTGACCTAACGGCAGGATGTAGAAGAGCAGCTTTGAAGGCACTGACGGTCTGCCACTAGGTCATCAGAAATATTTGGTAGATCTGTTCCCGTCATGAACAAGCTGATGATGTAGAGACTAAATAATTTGGTTAGGAGTAAGTGGCATACTGCAGGGTCCAAAGAGACACTCCAGGAAAATATTCAGCATCCCGGGCTGCCCCCGCTCTGCCTGCTCTGAATCATACATGAGTAACAGAGTCAAGGCCGTACAACCCTCTTCAATTTAAAATGAAATTTCATGTGGATCCAGCAGCTCAGATTATTCTGCTATTGTTGAAATACTGTTTGCTTGAATCCTGTAAGAGCAACACACCACCAGCCTTGGACTGACTCCAGTGTAAGCAGCGTACCCCCCCCCCCCCCTTGATGACTGTCTCCTGCTGGTCATACCTGATTCCATCCTGTAAAGCTGGAACATCCTCAAGAGGAAAAAAGAAACACACACAGCTCACACTGAGACAGTCTCCCCGGTGACATGCTCACAATGGAAGCAAACATTCTACAAACAACTGTAGGATCCACTTCGTCTGCTGGAACTCCAACGGCTCCATGAGAGCACCATCAGCTCCCCTGGCAGTTCCTCAGAGCTCTCCGAGAGTCCATAGTAAAGTAGATTGATATGTTTCACTGGATGAAGCTGTGCTAGACACAAATGGAAAATAGAAGGTGAAAAAAAACAACTCCAAAACAAAAAAAGCAGAAACCTGATGAGGATCCACATGAAGGAGAGATCCCTCCTCGGGTAAAGCAGACTGTTAATTAAATATGATCTTATTCTGAAGAAATCAGTAGATGTTCTTCATCCTGATGGAAACGGGATGGTAGATCAAACACAGAGACCTCCTCAGTCTGACCAATCACAGGACAGGAACACAGAGACCTCCTCAGTCTGACCAATCACAGGACAGGAACACAGAGACCTCCTCAGTCTGACCACACCCAGGACAGGAACACAGAGACCTCCTCAGTCTGACCACGTCCAGGACAGGAACACAGAGACCTCTTCTGTCTGGAACACCTGGATATGTTCCTGTCCTGGAACACGAACGGTCAGGAATCTGAAATGGAACTCTCCCCCAAAGAAGAGAAGAGAGGAGGAGAACATGTGAATTGGTGTTCCGTTATTGGTGTTCCAATTGCGGAATTGGTACACCAATTCCGCTATTGGTGTTCCGTTCCGTTGTCTTCCACTTATCCTGGGTCGGGTCGTGAAGGTAACAGTCTTTGACAGAAACTCATGCTTCTCTCACCCCCGGCTGCATCCTTCAGCTCACCCGGGAGGATCCTGAGGTGTTCCCTGTCCAGCCTTGAGACATAGTGTATCCAGTTGGTCTGGGGTCTGCTCCTGGTTGGACATGCCTAAAGCGCCTCACCAGCGCAGCATTTGAGAGATATCCTAAGTAGATGCCAGAACCACCCCATCTTGCTTTTCTCGACCTCGAGGAGCAACGGCTCTACTCAAAGCTCCTCCCTCTATCTCTGAATTAGAGCCCAGCCACCCTGCAGCGGAAACTCATTACAGCAGCTTCTACTGTATACATGATCCAGTTCTTTTAGTCACTACCGACACTGGTTATCACAGTGAGGGTAGGAACATAGATCCTGGTTACCATGGTGAGGGTAGATCCTGGTTACCATGTTGAGGGTAGATCCTGGTTACCATGGTGAGGGTAGATCCTGGTTACCATGGTGAGGGTAGATCCTGGTTACCATGTTGAGGGTAGATCCTGGTTATCATGGTGAGGGTAGGAACGTAGATCCTGGTTACCATGGTGAAGGTAGGAACGTAGATCCTGGTTACCATGGTGAGGGTAGGAACGTAGATCCTGGTTACCATGGTAAGGGTAGGAATGTAGATCCTGGTTACCATGGTGAGGATAGGAACGTAGATCCTGGTTACCATGGTGAGGGTAGGAACGTAGATCCTGGTTACCATGGTGAGGGCAGGAACATAGATCCTGGTTACCATGGTGAGAGTAGGAACGTAGATCCTGGTTACCATGGTGAGGGTAGGAACGTAGATCCTGGTTACCATGGTGAGGGTAGGAATGTAGATCCTGGTTACCATGGTGAGGATAGGAACGTAAATCCTGGTTACCATGGTGAGGGTAGGAACGTAGATCCTGGTTACCATGGTGAGGGCAGGAACATTGATCCTGGTTACCATGGTGAGAGTAGGAACGTAGATCCTGGTTACCATGGTGAGGGTAGGAACGTAGATCCTGGTTACCATGTTGAGGGTAGGAACGTAGATCCTGGTTACCATGGTGAGGGTAGGAATGTAGATCCTGGTTACCAAAGCGAGGGTAGGAACGTAGATCCTGGTTACCATGGTGAGGGTAGGAACGTAGATCCTGGTTACCATGGTGAGGGTAGGAACATAGATCCTGGTTACCATGGTGAGGGTAGGAACGTAGATCCTGGTTACCATGGTGAGGATAGATCCTGGTTACCATAGTGAGGGTAGGAACGTAGATTCTGGTTACCATGGTGAGGATAGATCCTGGTTACCATGGTGAGGGTAGGAACGTAGATTCTGGTTACCATGGTGAGGGTAGGAACATAGATCAACTGGTAAATCCAGAGCTTTGCTCTCCGGCTCACGTCTTTCTTCACCGTGACAGATCGATGCAGCGTTGTATTGTTGTTAAATTTTTAACACTCTTATCATGTTTTAACTTCTAGTGACGTTAAAATTAAATAAAAAGGCTTTAGAGAACAAAAAATGTGATGGAAAACCGGGGATCAACAAAAAGCAAAGTAGATTTATCAAGCACTGAGGCAGGCTGGCGTGAATTAAAACAACACAAACATAATTACTCTTAAACGAGTTCTTTTGCAGATAAATGTGCTAGTTTTTGTTTTAAATCTAAAGACACAATAAAATAAACAAATGAATGATGAGTTTTACTTCGTGTTGCTCTGCGGTCAAAAAGCTCCATTGTATCCTTTTAGATTTTTTTTTTTCTCTCACTCTTCCTTCGTTTTAATTCCACTTATTTAATCAATCAAACATCAATCAGCTTGTTGTTTATGTTCCAGTTTCTGTGCGGCCACATGCGGATCACTAAGTCTCAGATCTGCATTAAGCAAGTGTTAAATCTGTTTGATCTCTTCCATTAGCCTCAATGTGGCGTCTAGACGTGTTGGCAGTGGGAGGAGTTTCTCCAGACGGACACGCTGTGTATCCACAGTCTGATCAGGAACGGACGACCTGAGCATCCTTCATTTGGGATCTTCTGTGTTCAGCCCTTCACCAACATACCATAATAATAAAATAAGTTTAAACACTGATACGTAGACATAACTTTAGACATATACAAATAGTGGGTAGATTTTATTCGTACTTCTCAGCATGTGTCACAGACAGGATTTAAAACACAGGTGAAAATTTAGGCTGAAAAAACTCCCTTTAGTCGTGTGATTTCATTTGACTCATTGATTCATTTCACCACAAGAGTAAAAAAAAACAGGGTAAGAACTGTGCTCTTTGACCCAGAGAGAACAATCTACTGCCCTAACTGTGTTTTTTTTATTCACTGATAAAGTTCTTGGGGAAAAATGTCAGTGTAGCAGAATCAAGACCCTTCAACATGTCTTTGGGGTAACAGAAAGAACCCCTGTTGTTTTTCTCTGTCTGGCTTTTCCTGTTCAAAGTCTTTGGTTTTCATTAGTTTTCTAAAATTGTGTTCGTTAATAAATGGCTACTTTATTCTGTTTCCTGTGGGCGATAATGGAGAACCTGATCTTAGGCGAGAGGCAGGGTACATCCCAAACTGATCACCAGTCTGTTACGGGACCAAACACACACACAGACACACAAACAAACACACACACACATACATTCATTCCAAGGAGAAATTTCAAATCAGCCAATCAACCCAACATGTATGTTTTTGGCGGGTGGGAGGAAACCAGTGAAACCCACACATACACAGGGACAACACGCAAACCCCACACAGAAAGACCAGTTTTTCAATCCTTTCCCCCTCTTCGAGACTTGAATGTCCGACCTTCTCGTTGTGAAGCCACCGTGCAGCCCTTTTTCAACCAATTCATCAATTTATTAATAGATTCTTGGCTGAAGTTAAACTGCATAAATAATGATAAAAAAAAATCTGCAGGTTTCTGAACAAAATGTAAACAAAAATTATTTAAACCAAATAAAAATGATTGGGTTTGAAAACCAGAAGAAAATCTGAAGAAAACCAGAAAAAAACCCCAGGAGAAAATCAGAATAAAACCAGAATAAAGTGTTCAATTAAAAGGCTTAAAATAAATAAGAGTGAGAAGCTGACCTTTTAAAGTCTCCACCGGCTCTCGTCCTGCTTGATAACAACCGATTGTTAAAGCTCTTTTTTCAGACTGTAACCCGTGACAACCAGATTTCTGCATCCCTTTTTAAACTGGGTCACGCTCCGCCATTGTTTTAACTTCAAATCTAATCTGTTCCACAACTTTCTTCCACAAACAGACACAGAGTGTCTAACATCCTACTAACCTTCTGGTATTTAAATAAACCCCATCTTTACAGTGAAACAGGATGCAGATTTATTTTTGTTTGGTACATGATTTTTACAGTGATTTTATTAACATAATGAACTGCTTTGTTCACTTTAACCAGTGCTTTAGATGATTCTAATTACTTGTTTTATGGATGGTGATTATGTTGTACATTAGTAAGTATCGCCTTAAACCATGGTACTGTAATGAAAGTGTAATTAAACAAGCACCACGGTGCTTCAGAGGGGTAATAACTCTTAGTACATACTAGTTCAGGGCCAGTCGGCCTGAAAAGAAAATCTAAAATTTTTTACACAAAACCTAATTCCTGAACTTAATACATTGTTTCTAATTTACTAAAAAATAAATAAAAGATGACAAAACGCCTCAGAAGAAGTTACGCTGCATCTATCTTACCGCCTCAGACGGGAAACCCGGGCTAAATACTCGGATGAGAGGGATCCTGAGGTGTTTCCTGTCCAGCTGTGAGACTGTCTCTCCAGCAGGTCTGGGGTCTGCCTCTGCGTATCCTCCCAGTGGGACGGAACATGAAATGTTTCGACTTCCATCAAGTCAAAATGTCTCGATTATCAAACACACTGTCCAGACGACACTTTGAACTCTTCTCTATGACGAACCACTCCTTAACGAACGAGGGATTACTCAGACTCAGTGCTCTAGTTATGTCCTCTAAACAATCTACACAAAAAAAAACAACAACAACACATCACCTCTGGTTTCCTCCAAACATACATGTTAGGTTGATTGGCTGCTATGAAACTACCCCATGGAATGAGTGTGTGTGTGTGTGTGTGTGTGTGTGTGTGTGTGTGTGTGTGTGTGTGTGTGTGTGGTCCAGCAACAGACAGGTGCCCTGTTTGTGGTGTATCTTAACTCTCGCCTAAAATCGTCTGGGTCACACCCCAGCTGACACGGTTTAGAAGATGAAACAAAACTAAAAAAAAAAAAAAAAAAAAAAGAAAAACATCATAAAACACTACAAAAAAAACCTTTAAAATATTAAAACTTAAAAGAGTCAAAAACACAAAAAAATCCAAGTTTATTTTACGTTACTGTCATGACACACATTAGGTCATAAAAACAGTAAATAAATTCTCTACAATTAAGGTTTTCTCATTTCTTTCTATTTTTTTTTTCACCTCATTTGGAAAAACTGAATCCTTTTTGAACCAAAGTAACACCAAAAAAATAAGAAGATAAACGAGTAAAAAAAAAAAAAACACAGAAGCCCATCATACTGACTCCAAAAGAGAAAAATAACTCTGCATTTTTTTTATTTAAGGCTATAAATTAAATATGCTTATATATTTACGAATTCTTTGTTATGGACAAAAGATGAAAGAGGTGGACCGAGAGAGAATCACAGCCCGTCTTCTCAGAAAGAAAACCGAGAGGAATTACCCACGGGTCCTTATACAGTACCCCCCCACCCCTCTCATTCCCATCCACCTACACACACACACACACACACACACACACACACACACACACACACACACCCTCCTCCCAGAGAAATCCAGATATAAGTAAAGAGTGGAAGCCATATTTCCCAAACGTCCTTATTAAAGCTTATCATGAATAAATTTAATAGTAAATTTAAACCAATTAAATGCAGAAATTTTCCACTGAAATAAAGACAATTTCACTAAAAGCAAAAATAATGTATTAAAACATACAAAATCTTTAATTAAATGGATCAAATGTTTATTATGATGTATTTTCTGGTTTCGAGACGATACGATGTGTGTCTGTCGTGTCTGATTGGATGACCAGAGAGGAAGTGTGGGATTCTATGAGGAAGTCTGAAGAGACAGAGAAGTATGTTAGAGCGGTGCAGGACATGGGAGAGGTGTGCTGTAGGTGTGACAGAGGAGGTGGAACTGCATCAGGGATCTGCAGGGAACAGGTGGAGGAAAAGCTGGAGGTTTGTCTTGGGAAGGAAAGGACTGAAGGATAGCTGCAGTGAGACAGAACACGTGTGTGTGAAGGAGAAGAGTGAGGTTACAGAGAGGAAGAAGAGGGTGGAGGATTTTAGGATGAATGGAGAGAGTGTAAAAGAGGTGAAGAAGAGTCAGAAGCAAAACACATCAGGTATGATACTGAGAGCAGCCATGTTGTTTAGTCTCTAGAGAGAGTGAGGTAGATGTGGAGGAACCAGAGGTTCTCTTTGGGAGGAACCAGGATGGACAGGATCAGGAACAGCATGTCAGAGGTTTTGGAGATAAAGTCAGAGACCAGACTGAGATGAGAGAGAGAAAGGATGCTGAGTTTGGAACTGCCAGGGAGGAGGTGCTGTTGTTGGCATCCTTCTGTTTCTGGAGACAATGGATTCTTCACCTGGAGCCAATGCGGGAGCTGCAGCTCGTACCATAATTACTGCAATGTGAGAGGTGGTATGAGTCATGGAGGAGCAGTGGCAGACTGACTTCTCTGCTGTTTCCAGGTCTTTGTGGCCTCGTGCTGGATCTCTCTTTTCTCTTCGGCCTGCTTGATATTGATTTTGACAGTTGCACGCCATCTGTAAGCGGTCAGAGGTCACAGATTATATGCAAGACTTCAGATCCCTCCTGCAGGCATCTTTGTACCACAGAGCAGGTCGTCCGGTAGGCCGCGTTCCTGTAGAGAGCTCTTCATAGAGGATATCTTTTGGAATGCGTTCAATCCATCGTCCATCCTGCATACATGGCCTGACCAGCGCAGGCGCCTCAGGGAGAGGATGGCAAAAATACTGGTCATGCTCGTCTAGGTCAGGTCTATGTTGGAGACTCGATCCTTCCAGGTGATGTCCCACTCTTGGTGGGTAAACAGAGTCCAAGTTTTACTGCCGTACATTAAGGGGCTCAGCACAGACGCTCAGTAAACCTTCAGAAGGCAGGAGGTGTACAAAGAAGACCGAAGATGGGGTGAAGGAGGACCTGAAGGGGACTCATGAAGGAAACTGAGTTGCTGTGGCGGCCGTGAAGGGAAACACTATTCGTAGCTGTATTATTTTGCAGCCGGACTGTAATTTACATTCTTCTGTTTGCAGTGATCGTCCAGCTGGGTTTGTGTTAGTTGGAAAACAGAAAGTCTTTCAATCAGAGCAGGAAAAACAAAATGTCAGAGCGTCTGAATACTTTATGACTGTTAGAAAGAGCAGTGGGTTCCCACCGCCACAGTAACGCTCAGACTGTGTGGAATTAGTGAGGGAGAGGCCCTCACGGCGACCCGCTGCTGCACCCCGGCTCTCCCTGGACGCTGCATACAGCAGCCCGTCACATGCAGGCCTTTAGAATGTCTGACTTATACTCACCATGCCTGACGTCTGCACAACAATCCTCTGTAAAGTGCTCTTCTTTATTAATTCTAACAGGATGGCATGTCTCACCTTCTTCATCCCTTTCTTTGTGCTTCATTCTCTCTATTTACATTAGTGTGGTGCCACCTCCCCACTGCGGCATTGTGGAGGCACAGAGATCCAGAGACGCTACAGAAATGAGTTTTCAGAGTGCTTAACAGAGTCGTGTAAGAATCGCTCTTCTTTCTTTTCTCCTTGGTGCACATAACGGGAGCGGACTGGATGAAAGCAGATTAAACGGTGTGTGTGTCCGTACGCTGTGTGTTAGACTTGGCACTCATCAGGTCATTAACAGTTGATCTTCACACCACTAGAGTTGTTTTCTGTTTCCACAGAGCTACCGGATTAAAGCGTGTGTCCTGGTTACTGGACTGTCCTCGACTCTCTTCACATACTGATGAGCTAGAAAAGGTTCCATAATGCAGACAATAACTTTCCATGACATTTAAAGCAGAGCTAAGCCTCTGAAAATATTGTTTATAGCTGTTGGAGCGTGCTTTTGGCTTTGCTCATGTTGGATGGCGTGGTAATGGTGAGATAATTTTGGGATTTGGCAGACTTTTTCTGAAGCCAAACACACTCATATGAGCTCTTTATAAAGAGTCCCCACTTTTTGGGACCGAGCCCCCGTTAGAGCAAAGTTACCACGTGAAGACAAAGAAAAATGAGGACTAAAATATTCTTTCTCAGAAACAGTTTCTGGTTTGTTTGGGATTTTTTTGTTTTTTAAATCAAATTCAGATTCTGGTCTTTTTTAGTTTGTTTTGTGGAACAAAAAAAAAATGATGAATTAGAAAATGTTTTGACAAAAACACGAGTTGGAGTTAGAAAAGTTTTTAAAGTTGGTTTGGAATTTTTCTCTACTTTATCATTTATGGATTCATTATTAACACCTACCGATTTATATCAATGTAAATAATTATTGCTGTTTAGAAAATTGATAAATAAAATTTGGGAAAAAAAGTCAGTTTGGAAGACGTCATGCTGTTCTTTACTGGTTTGGCTGATAGTTTTAAACATGTTTACTATAAAATAACCTTGTGTTAATAAGCTGCTGACTCTGGAATATCTCAGCCAATCGGAGATGTACGGTGAACAAAATCCATTTTACTGATAGGTGGAGATTCCTGTTTAATTTTGGAGGGTTTGAGGTTGGGTGGAATTCGTCTTGTTTAATCCTGAACGTTTTTACATCTATTTCCACAAAAAGAAGTTTATTTTTGCAACAAAAAATAGTAGATTTACTGTTTTTTTTTTAAGAAAACATATTCTTTAATCAAGATAAGAACAGAATGGGTCATGGACACCTCTCCCTGCTCATCAACAGAGATGAGACTCCACAAGTGGTGGGCATCAAGTGGTAGTTTAACCCCTGGCTTCAACCTCCAGTCAGATTATTGTTTACTGTTTGGTGAAAGTTTTCAGTGACTAGACTGACCTCCTTTCCATGGTCTGCTGTGATCTAACGTTTGCACCGTCCCATTCAAAGATCCCGTCCGTCGGCCTGCCTTCCTGTCCATCGGTCTGTTTTCTGACCAATAAATTTCTACCTGCCGTATCCTGAAAAACATTTACTAATCAAATCGTTCTCAATCCCAGCTTGGATTCCATCATATCCACGTCCACATGACACAAAGAATAACATGTTACAGAGTTTCAAACCAGCGTGATGTCGTTACCAGAGTCCATGTAGTCCCTCATTCATCCAGGAGTGATCCATTGTAGAAAAAGTTTCAAAAAAGTGTTCTAAACAGTTTAATTCTTGATCGAGACGTTTCGACTTCTATCCAGAAATCATTTTTATCGTTTTACTGTCGTTACCAGTGATAAATGTTTCTAATCAAATTTAAAAAGTTGATTTTCTCAGCAATAAAACTTATTGTGAAAATGTAAGTTTTCCAGTTTAGAAGCTGGAGGCCGATGAGTCACGTCTTTTATTTTTGTTGTTGTTTTGTAGTGTTTACTCCTCACTGTGAAACTTCTCACGGCACATCTCCTTCTTTTTAGTTTCCAGCTAACGTGTACACACCTCCTGTTTGTTTTCATTTTAAACAAGTTGAACCTCGGGATGCCCCCTGAGCGCCTCGCTGGTGAGGTGTTTTGGGCACGGCCCAGAGGGAGGACACCAAGAGGCAGACCCCAGACCTGCTGGAGAGACTATGTCTCACAGCTGGCTGGGGAACGACTTGGGATCCTTCTGGAGGAGGCAACTGTGGTGAGAGAAGCCTGGGTTTCCCATCCGGGGTCCCGGGTAAGTTTCCCCGCTTATCCGGGGCCCCGCAACCCGGCCCCGGATAAGCGGAAGATGACGGAACGGAACAAGTTTGAGCAGAAGTATGAGATGGTACGACTTATCGTAAAAATGGAGATGAAAGAAGGACAAAAAAAACATCTTTTAGTTTCTACCGTCCGTCTATGCCGCCATCTTGAACAGTGTTGGATTTTTCTTCATCACCATCATAAACTTTATTTCAGACTCAAGGTTCAAAACAGAAAGATACAAGTAAATAACAACAACAAAACAAAGAAAAAAAAAGAAATACATAAAAGATATCAAATCACTGTTTTCCTGCTCTCATTTATGCGTATCTAACACAAACTCAGCAGTAAGCCTAACTCCTTCTGAAAAACATGCGCAGAGTCAGGATGTAGCGTCCAAGCTCCATTTTAATGACTGTGAAAAAGATGTCTTCAGAACAGAGTAAAACTGTAAAACAGAAAGAAAATATACACTTAACATAGTGCAAAAGTATGTTTAAAGTAGCTTATCACCATGAAAATAGGCCTACATGCGGTAATAAACATACAAACTAGCAGTAGCAAAATACACACTTCCAAGTGTCCTTTCACACAAATGAGACATTAATATTGTACTTTATGAACATATAAAACAAACTTACAGACTGTGATGTCAAAAAGGGGATTAGAAAAAATAGACGAAAGGCGGTGAATAACTTGTAGCTAACTGAAATGCTAACTCACGAGCGGAAGCAAATCGCTGACTTCTCCTCACAACTTCCTGTTTCTAGTTCAGCCTTCAAAATAAAACACAGGAAACGGCCTTCAAAATAAAAGACAGAAAAACTTAAAGAATGTAATCTAACTCTGAAAATAAATATTCAACACAATTATAAAGGGCAAGACACTCCCCGCCTGGTGTCTGTAAAGATGCCATATAAACCTAAAACATGCATTCAGTCCTTTGATTTCAGAAGAAGAATGACCTCGGTGACGGGCCGAAGGAATGTCTTTGTAGATCCATCTTTGGTCGTTTTAATCTCGATTTTTCGGACCTTTCCATCGCGTCCTGGAAAGGTTTTAGTCACAAGAGCCATGGGCCACTCATTGCGGCATGTCTGAGTGTCTTTCAGTAAAACAACATCACCTTCTTCGATGTTGGGACTTGACGTTTGCCATTTATGACGTACTTGTAGTGTATGCAGATATTCACGTTTCCAACGACTCCAGAATTGGTCTGCAAGCCTTTGTACTTGACGCCACTGTTGCTTGAACAAGTCTTTGTCGGTGAATTTCCCTGATGGAGGTGAAACACTCTGTTTCCGGGTGAGAAGCATCGCAGGGGTAAGTATTTGAGGAACCTCTGGATCAGAAGATACAGAAACCAAGGGTCTGGAATTGATGATGGATGTCACTTCTGCCATGAGAGTGCACAGGACTTCATTGGACAAGCTTGACGAGTGAATTCGCATGAGCATTGAATCTAAGATCCTCCTTGCGACTCCGATCATGCGTTCCCACGCACCACCCATATGTGAGGAGTGTGGTGGGTTGAAGTGCCATGAACATCCTTGATTGTTTCTGTACTTCTGAACGTCTGATCCCTTCAGCACTTTGTGAAACTCCAACTCTCTGCAAGCGCCGACAAAGTTGGTTCCACAGTCTGAGTGAAGCTGTTCAGAGGGGCCACGGATAGCAAAGAATCTCCTCAAGGCGTTAATGAAAGACGACGTGTCCATCGACTCTATTACCTCTATGTGGACAGCACGTGTACTCAAGCATGTGAAGAGAACGGCCCAGCGCTTGTTTTGTACAACACCTCCTCTTGTCCGTTTGGCTGTCACAAGCCAGTGTCCGAAGACGTCCACACCAGTGTATGTGAAGGGAGATGAAGTGCTCAGCCGCTCTTGAGGGAGGTCTGACATTTTTTGGTTCTCTCTTTTCCCACGGAGCATTCGACAGGTAACACATCCATGAAGAATGCTACTTATACGTCTTTTGCTACTGATCAACCAGAAGCCGGCAGCTCGTACCGCGCCTTCTTTAAAGGTACGGCCTTGATGTTCCACTTTGTCATGGTAGTAGCTTATGAGCAGACTGGAGACGTGATGTTTGCCTGGCAAAACAACTGGATGTTTCTCCTGATCGCAGAGATCAGCTTGCTTCAACCGGCCTCCGATTCTCAACAATCCATCTGATCCAAGGACTGGATTGAGTTTTGACAGTGGACTTTTCTGGTTTACGTCAACTCCCTTTGAGAGGGCAGTGAACTCTTCATTAAAGCAGTCCTTTTGTACAGCAAGAAGAATCGCTGAAGTGGCTTGAGATAGCTCGTCCGCTGTGCGAGGTTTGCTACACTGATGCCAGCCAGTACAATCTATAACATTTTTGTTTGTTAACTTGAAACAACGAGCTACATGGATGAGGTTTTTTAACCGCTCTTTGCAATGACTTCCAAGTTGAGAATTTTTCGAATCTCTTCGGATTGAGCGACTTTTCATCGTGGCTGGTAACGCAACTTGTCACTTGCGGTCTGACATCAATGTCCGACTCTGGATCAATAAGCTCAAATGTTTGTTGCTGATCACATACTGTTTGAGGCTTGTGAAGGAATGCTGGACCTGTGAACCAGTTTGTTTTGGTGAGCAGAGAGGCTTGAACGGATCTGGATGCATGGTCACTTGGGTTATGTTCTGTGGGCACATAACGCCACTGCTTTGGCTCCGTGGACTGGTGAATCCTTTGCACCCTATTGTGGACATAAACATAAAACCTCTTGGACTGGTTATGTATATATCCGAGTACCACTTTACTGTCGCAATAAAAGGTGACTGCATCCAGTGTGAGGTCGAGCTCTCGAACAATGAGTTCTGCCATTTCCACGGCTAGCACTGCTGCGCAAAGTTCCAATCTTGGGATGGTGGGCCCGTTTGCAGGTGCTAGTTTGGCCTTTCCTAAGATGAAACCTACGTGAACCTTGCCATCTTCGTCTGTGGTTTTTAGGTATGCTACCGCACCGATTGCTTTTGTGGATGCATCAGAAAAGACGCATATTTCTTTTTTGCTAGCCTTTGCAAGTGAGGTTGTAGTGTAAGCACGAGGAATGTGAAGTTGTTGCAGTTCCTGTAGAGAATCTCTCCATGTCTGCCACGCACTATGTTTGTCATGAGGAAGTGGGGTATCCCATTCTGTTCCATCCCGCGTAAGTTCTCGCAATAGAGATTTTCCCTGTATGGTCACAGGAGCGACGAATCCAAGCAGATCGAAGAGGCTGTTTATAGTAGAGAGTACTCCTCGACGTGTGAACGGTTTGTCCGTGATATTCACTTGAAAGGGGAATGTGTCTGTCTTGACTTCCCAACTCAGACCAAGACTCCTCGTCGTGGGCACAGTTTCTGTTCCCAGGTAGAGATCTTGTACATCTCTTGCGTGGTCCCCTGCTGGAAATGCTTGCAGAACTTCAATGCTGTTGGACGCGATCTTGTGAAGTCTCAGATTTGACTCAGATAGTGAAGCTTGCGTTTTCTGCAGAAGAGTAATGGCTTCTTGCGCAGAGGGAGTTGAAATAAGTCCGTCGTCTACATAGAACTCACGCTCCACGAAGTGTCTCATGTCTGACCCGTATTCCAGTTCTCCACTGTTGGCTGCTTTTCTGAGGCAGTACGTTGCCACGGCTGGAGAAGGACTGTTGCCAAACACATGGACCCTCATCCTGTATTCAACAATGTTCTTGGTGGGATCGTTATCTCGAAACCACAGGAAACGTAAGTAGTCTCTATGGTCTTCCCTTACAATGAAACAATGAAACATCTGTTCGATGTCCGCCATTACAGCTACTCTCTCTCTCCTGAACCGAATGAGTACGCCTAGCAGGCTGTTATTCAGGTCTGGTCCAGTGAGAAGAACGTTGTTGAGTGAAATACCGTTGCATTGTGCGCTGGAATCAAACACGACTCTGATTTGATCAGGTTTTCTGGGGTGATAGATTCCGAACGATGGCAAATACCAGCACTCGTGTCCTTCCGGCAGAGGTGGCGCTGGCTCTGCGTGACTGTTGTCAAAGATCTTCTGCATGAAAGCGACAAACTGTTCTTTCATCTTTGGCTTGCGCTCTAGCGTACGCAGCAGTGAGGAGAGACGTGTCATAGCTAGGTCTCGATTGTTTGGCAAAGGTGGTTTTGGAGACTTGAAAGGAAGGGGGGCGACCCAACTGTTGGATTCATCCTGAAAAACTTGTTCATCCATGACTTTGATAAACTGTTCGTCCTCTACAGAGAAGGCACGTTTCTCGTCATTTGCAGTTCTAGCAAAAACAGTGAGCCCGAGGGAGTCAGCGTCCATGTGCAAGCGATCGTTTCTGTGTCCGTTTGTTTGGCTTGGACTGATTACTTGGTTAAGATGGACGTGACTTGTGCATGGCTGAAAAAGTGTTGGTCTGCCATCTCCCAGTATGTTTGTTTTGTAGCTGTGAACTGTGGGCTTATGGACTTTTCCCAAACACACATCACCGACCAACACCCATCCAAGGTCAAGTCTTTGAGCAAATGGTGTATCTCCAGGGCCATTTATCTGTTGTCTCACTTTATGTGCGCGAAGAATGTCACGACCCAGAAGTAGAAGGATCTGAGCATCATTGTCCAGAGGTGGGATTTCTATGGCGAGATCCTTGAGATGGCGGTGGTGGAAGGCAGCCTCAGGTGTTGGTATTTCCTCACGATTGTCCGGTAAGTCCTCACATTCAATCAGTTCTGGGAGTGAAAAGCTTATTCCACCTTTAATTGCTTCAATCTGAAATCCAGTTGCTCTTCTGCCAGATGTTGTGGTCAGTCCAGCACACGTTTTCAGAGTGTATGGATAAGTGATGGCTTCGATTTTGAAAACATCGAAAAACTGCGACCTGGCTAGAGACTTGTTGCTCTGATCGTCGAGCATTGCATACATTTTCACAGCTTCATGTGGGTGGTTCTTTGGGTAAACCTTGACAAGACAGATCTTCGCGCAAGATTTTGACTTCAGAGCGTCTCCGCAAACCTCGGTACAGAGTGGACTGACTACTGAATTTGCCTCTTTTTCTTGCTCCCCGCCGTTATCTTGTGGGGGGTTTGACTCTTTGTTCGCCCATTTAGGCGGGCCAGGGTGAAGGGCCGATATGTGACTTTCACTGTTACACTCATCACATTTCACCGTAACCTTGCAATCCCGGGCGAGATGAGAAGAAGATGAACAACATTTGAAGCAGATGCCTTGTTCTTTTAGATAAGCCTTTCTGTCTTCGAGAGTCTTAAGTCTGAATCCTCGACATTTCTTTAGGGGGTGGGGCTTCTTGTGGATAGGGCACTGCTTGACTAAATCGTCTTTAGAAGGCACTTCTGTTGGACTTTCGTCGTTTGTCACCTTGGTCTTGTGCACCGAAACCGCACCTCTTGGACTGACTCGCCTCTGCACAACCTGTTCTGAACGAACGTTGTTTCCAGAATATGAAAAGCTGGGATCGTTCCTTATTTTAGCTTGGTAGCAGACGAAAGAGGTGAAATATGAGAATGGTGGATAACTGACTCGAGACGTTTCTTTGTATTTAGATCCCTGGTTGAGCCACTTTTCCTGTAGGCTGTATGGCAACTTCTCCACAATGGGCTTTATACCACGTGCGGTATCCAGATATGACAAGCCTGACAAGTATCCATCTTCTTTAGCTGCGAGCACCTCGTTTAGTAGATCTCCGAGCTCTCTCAACTTGTAGTTTTCTTTATTAGAGATCTTTGGAAAATTATCAAGCTTCGAGAAGAGAGCACTCTCGATGACTTCTGGAGCACCGTAGCAACCATCGAGCCTTTCCCATGCTGTTTGTAATGCGGCGGCTGGATTGGCTATATTGACCGCTCTGAGACGTTTGACGTGTTCACTTGATTCTTTTCCCAGCCACTTCGAGAGCAAATCCAACTGTTCACTCGCAGACAGATCCACGTCTCTGATCGTGTTGAAAAACGAGGACTTCCACGCCCTATATGTTTCGGGCCGGTCATCAAAACGTGATAGGCCAGTGCGTACGAGTTCTTTACGAGCTAAATATTTTGCCATATCCATCATTACTGAAGATTCTGCTCTACGTGTGTGAGATGTGTCCGCGTTGTTTGGAAAGCTTGACTTGGGTTTAAACTCTGTCTTTACACTGTTTTGAGTGGGGTTTTTAGTGTGCTGTTGTGGAGACGGCTGATAGTTGAGCGCCATCTGGTGGGGGTGAGAGGGTACTGTCCTTTGTGGACTTTGAGATGATGCTGACCAGGAATCTATCACAACATAGTCCTGTGCTCTGAAGATGTGTGGTGTTGGGGGGTAATACCGGGGCTCAATACATTGCTCTGGGGTGTCCTGACGGCAGACTGGAGCAGACCTGTCGGCAAGGTGACCATTTTGTTGTTCGACGTAATGGCTTACACGTTCATGTGTATTATGGGCTGGAACAGGGAAGCTTCTCCTGCTACGGGTTTCTCCGTCCTCTAGATCTGCTGCTGCTTCCAGTGCTTCTGCTTTGGCATTAGCGGCTGCAGCCTCTCTTTCATATTGTAAAGCTTCCAGATCGGCTTCCAATTTGGCTTTTTCAGCTTTTATGGCTTTTTCTTTTTTAGCGAATGCTACACGAGCGCGAGCGGCTTCAGCATCTGCTCTGGCTTTAGCTGCTGCGGTGCTCACAGATGAACGATTGGAACTGGAACTTCTGAAAGTCTTCACTGACCCGCCATCTTGGGAGTTATTGTTGGGTCTAGAATACTGAGTAGGCTCCGGAGTGAATTCCTGATTTACTTCTTCCATGTTTGATTATGTGCCGTGCTGTCCTATTTTGTTATCCGATTGCGTAAGGTCTCTTTATTTTTTCAAGTCCTTTTTACTGTTACAGTCTTTTTACTGTAACAGTCCTTTTTTCTTCTAAAGTCCTTTTACAAAGAGTCTTTTTACTTTCCTGCTCTCATTTATGCGTATCTAACCCAAACTCAGCAGTAAGCCTAACTCCTTCTGAAAAACATGCGCAGAGTCAGGATGTAGCGTCCAAGCTCCATTTTAATGACTATGACAAAGATGTCTTCAGAACAGAGTAAAACTGTAAAACAGAAAGAAAATATACACTTAACATAGTGCAAAAGTATGTTTAAAGTAGCTTATCACCATGAAAATAGGCCTACATGCGGTAATAAACATACAAACTAGCAGTAGCAAAATACACACTTCCAAGTGTCCTTTCACACAAATGAGACATTAATATTGTACTTTATGAACATATAAAACAAACTTACAGACTGTGATGTCAAAAAGGGATTAGAAAAAATAGACGAAAGGCGGTGGATAACTTGAAGCTAACTGTTATGCTAACTCACGAGCGGAAGCAAATCGCTGACTTCTCCTCACAACTTCCTGTTTCTAGTTCAGCCTTCAAAATAAAACACAGGAAACGGCCTTCAAAATAAAAGACAGAAAAACTTAAAGAATGTAATCTAACTCTGAAAATAAATATACCGCACAATTATAAAGGGCAAGACAACTGTTTACATTAAACAACTGCACCAATGGTTCCACAGGTCAGACTGGTAGGCTACTTTGTGGTACTTTGTGGTACTCTGGGGTACTCTGTGGTACTTTGTGGTACTTTGGGGTACTTTGTGGTACTTTGGGGTACTTTGATGTACTTTGTGGTATTTTGTGGTACTTTGTGGTACTTTGGGGTACTTTGATGTACTTTGTGGTACTTTGGGGTACTTTGTGGTACTTTGGGGTACTTTGATGTACTTTGTGGTATTTTGTGGTACTTTGTGGTACTTTGTGGTACTTTGGGGTACTTTGTGGTATTTTGTGGTACTTTGTGGTACTTTGGGGTACTTTGTGGTACTTTGTGGTACTTTGGGGTACTTTGTGGTACTTTGGGGTACTTTGATGTACTTTGTGGTATTTTGTGGTACTTTGTGGTACTTTGTGGTACTTTGGGGTACTTTGTGGTATTTTGTGGTACTTTGTGGTACTTTGTGGTACTTTCTGGTATTTTGTGGTACTTTGGGGTACTTTTGGGTACTTTGTGGTACTTTTTTTTTTTTTTTTTTTTATTTATTTATTTCGGTCACAGTGCAACCTCATATCAATGAAATAAAGAAAACAACCATATTCCAGCAAAGGACCGAAAAGGTAACGGCTGAAGCAAACGCTTATTACGCCGACCCTTTTTTTTTTTTTTTTTTTTTATGTCATAATAAAAGCAAAAAGACATAAGTAAATACTAAGTCATCATAATTGTTATAACACATAACATAATAATATCATAATACATCATAGCATAATCATAATACATCATAACATATAACATAATCATAACACATATTCGTAACACATAACATAATCATAACACATCATAATTGTTTACTTTTTATAGAAGCTTGAATTTAACCATCAAGACTTGCATATTTTTTAACTATTAATAACTTAAATTTCTTTTTTAAACATAAAAGATTTAAACACAATTTAAGTTCATCATTACAATTATTCCAAAGATCCACACCTTTAATAGAAATACAGAATTTTTTAACATTTGTTCTAAATTTATTTTTAATGAACACATCATTTCCTCTTAGTTCGTATGGACTTTTCCTAATAATAAACATATTTTGTAGAGAGTTTGACATCATGTTTTTTTTTATCTTAAACATAAATTTTAAAGTGTGTAATTCCACTAAATCATAGAACTTTAATGTTTTTAAATTTATAAATAGATTATTGGTAGGTTGATTATAAGATGAGAATGTTATTGCTCGTATTGCTTTTTTTTGTAAAATATAAATTGGTTTTGTGTTAGTTTTGTACGTATTTCCCCAAATCTCGATACAATAAGTTATATATGGAAGTACTAATGTATTATATAACATAAACAAACTTTTTTTATTTAGGACAAATCTGAATTTATAAATGATTGCTATTACTTTAGACAGTTTATTTTTTGTATAATTTATGTGTGATTTCCAGCTTAATTTGTGATCTATAATCATTCCAAGGAACTTACTGTCGTAAGCTCGTTCCAATGGTACTTTGTGGTACTTTGTGGTACTTTGTGGTACTTTGTAGTACTTTGTGGTACTTTGTGGTACTTTGGGGTACTTTGTGGTACTTTGTGGTACTTTGGGGTACTTTGTGGTATTTTGTGGTACTTTGTGGTACTTTGTGGTACTTTCTGGTATTTTGTGGTACTTTGGGGTACTTTTGGGTACTTTGTGGTACTTTGTGGTACTTTGGGGTACTTTGATGTACTTTGTAGTACTTTGTGGTACTTTGTGGTACTTTGTGGTACTTTGTGGTACTAAGTTTCACATTAACCAAGCTCCTAATAATAGAGTTCTCAGAGTTATTATGATGACTAATAAAACCGTACATCAAACAGCGCCTGTGCTTTTTTATTCACATGTGAAGTAAAAACAACTAAACAATGAAAAGCAAGGTTTTTTTTACTTTTTATTTGACTTATTTAATTAAGCTCGTTCAGTTTTATCTGCTTTTAGCTTCAGTGAATGTTAAATATACAAAATAAAAATACATAAACTGAAAAAATGTACATATTTTCATTTCATCTGGTTTGATGATTTTTATTGTTAAAGGTTCTGTTGTTGAATCTCTGTGTTTTATTTTCTCTGATTTAAATGAAAACCTTCTTTGAAAAGAAACATCCAGGTTTGTTTTGGTTGTTTTCAGAGAAAATGTTGGCATTTTGAAAATAAAACTTTATGTTTGATAAAGTTGTTTGAAAGGTTTGCAGACAAAGAATAAAGTCTGTGTCCTAAAAGCTCATGCATGGTGGGTACCTGAGTATCCAGTAAGTCCACACTAAGATGTGGGGCAATATTCGTCCACCTGCCGTGTTTGTTCATCTATAGCTGGTATCCAGTGATTGTGTGTTTGATTTAAAGCCTCGTTGACTAGTTGGGGACTTAACACCTTGACAAGGATTTGTGAACTTGGTCTTCGGTCGCATGACCCCAAAAACCTGGTCAGTTCATCTAAGGATAGTACTGATTGACTAACGGCATTTTGATCTAACTCCAAAACCCCTTCAGTGGTTCAGGAGATGTTACGTTCAAAAGTAAAATATGGAGCAGGAGATCAAAAACAGATCGGTGCAGCGTCTGCTATAATCAGGATGCTGCATCGATCCGTCATGGCAAAGAAAGAGCTGAGCTGAAAAAGCAAAGCTCTGGATTTACAAGTTGATCTACGTTCCTACCCTCACCATGGTAACCAGGATCTACGTTCCTACCCTCACCATGGTAACCAGGATCTACGTTCCTACCCTCACCATGGTAACCAGGATCTATGTTCCTAGCCTCATCATGGTAACCAGGATCTATGTTCCTACCCTCACCATGGTAACCAGGATCTACGTTCCTACCCTCACTATGGTAACCAGGATCTACGTTCCTAGCCTCATCATGGTAACCAGGATCTATGTTCCTACCCTCACCGTGGTAACCAGGATCTATGTTCCTAGCCTCATCATGGTAACCAGGATCTATGTTCCTAGCCTCATCATGGTAACCAGGATCTATGTTCCTACCCTCACCGTGGTAACCAGGATCTATGTTCCTAGCCTCATCATGGTAACCAGGATCCACGTTCCTACCCTCACCATGGGAACCAGAATCTACATTCCTACCCATCACCATGGGAACCAGATCTATGCTCCTACCCTCACTATGGTAACCAGGATCTAAGTTCCTACCCTCACCATGGTAACCAGGATCTACGTTCCTACCCTCACCGTGGAAACCAGGATCTAATGTATGTTCCTACTCTCACCATGGTAACCAGGATCTATGTTCCTACCCTCACCATGGTAACCAGGATCTACGTTCCTACCCTCACCATGGTAACCAGGATCTATGTTCCCACCCTCACCATGGTAACCAGGATCTACGTTCCTACCCTCACCATGGTAACCAGGATCTATGTTCCTACCCTCACTATGGTAACCAGGATCTATGTTCCTACCCTCACCATGGTAACCAGGATCTACATTCCTACCCTCACCATGGTAACCAGGATCTACGTTCCTACCCTCACCATGGTGAAATGATCTTCCTCTGCAGGGTGGCTGGCCTGTCTCTCAGAGATTGAGCTCTGCCATATGGGAGGAGCTTGGAGTAGAGCGTTTGCTCCCATGGATTGAGCAGATGGGGTAGTTCGGGCATCTGGTTAGGATGCCTCTCTCTCTCTAGTGACGTGTTTTGTCCTATTCAGTGAACACCCAGAGACAGAAGCCGGTCCTGTTGGAGAGACCTGAATATGTCAGGGAACACCTGGGGATCCCACCGGGTGAGCTGGAGGATGCAGCTTGGGTGAGAGAAGTCTGGGTTTACCGTCTGAGGCTGTTGCTCATGTGACTCCGCCTCGAATTAATGAAAGACGAAGGAACGAAATATTCACAAAAGTGTTACCGAAGCACAGACGGACAGATCTGAACGCTTACTGCCACCTTCAACAAAACACAAACTAGTGATCCGGTAGTACTCACACAGTGTCTGTCAGTTTTCTATATGCTTATAGTTTCATAGTTAAAACAGAATTCAGCGTTCTTTACTTACCCTTCGGTTTAGTTTGGCTATACACTGGAGGCAGTAAGTAGTTTGGGAGTTTCTGCTTTTTAGGAACTTATTCCAGCTCTGATGTCGTGATGTTTTGGAACTTCTTACCTTCTTCTTTCCATCCTGCCCTCCTCCTTCACTCTGATCTCCTCTGTCTTTCATGTCAGATTCACTGCTATTATATCAGTGTGCACCAGAGCAAATAGTAAAAACTGCTGCTAAAATATTTAAAAGCTTTAAAAGTTTTAAAGTGTCAAAGGCAAACAACAGTACGAGGAGCAAAGGAAGCCTTAGAGCAAGAGTTGGGAACCTAAGGCTTCGAGCCAGATGTGGCTCTTTTAAAACTGCATCTGGCTCGCCGAACCAAACCCACGACCACAGAGCTGTTTGCAGTCATTTTTGTGGGAAATTGGCAAATCATTACGTCTATCTATTTGTCTATCAATCACCTAGGTAACGCAGATAAGCCAGAGACACCGTTCAAACTGGATTGACTTATTCGCTGTTGATAGCAGTGGCCTGACCCCCGCCTTAGAGGGTACCACCGTTCTGCATGCCAGTCCACACAAAATGCTTTGCAACACGACGTCCTATTCTCTTTTTTAAAACTGGGGAACGTCCTAATTGGTGTTTATTTATTATAATTTTTAACATAACTAATCTTAAACAAAATAAATTATGTTGCTACATCTTTCATTAAATCCAAAGCATCACATTAAAACTTTAGTGAAAACAGCAGGAGACAACATGGGGTTCCGCTTCCTGCCCAAAGACACTCCGGCATCCAGTCAGCCTGGAATTGATGCACCACCTCCAGGTTGGCTGATGAGTGCTCTTCCTCCCGAGATGCAGAGAAAAGATGGTGGCAAAGCAGAGCATGTGTTCTCCTCCGGGACGACATCCTCCATAAATACATACGGAGATCTTCTATTCACAGCTCGACCCGGTTCAAAGTCACAAATTGAAATCATTCCATTTGAGTGTTTTTCGAAGCGTTTAAAAGACCGCTCATGCAACGTTTCATGGCATTAAGTATTGATGTGGTGATTGTAGTGATGCTTCCTTCTGACAGGCTGGAACCACAGACCTGGAATAAAAGAAACAGAAAAATAAACAAGCTGGGTGTTCTGGCAAAGTCTGAAATGGACGTACCAGTGATTTCCAGACGTACTGTCTTGGTTTCTTTAAAAGCTACAGAAGAGATGTGAAGACATGAAAGCTAGCTAAAAATACAGCCGTAAAAATGTCCTGAAAAGAATTTTTCCATTTGTTCAATTGCATTTATCTATTATTCATTCAGGACAAATGCAGCAGAGAAAGATGTTGTGGTTTGAGAGAAACATATTTGGACTTGTTATGTTACCGGAAAGAGCCAGAAACCAGCAGATAGTTTCTCATCTCCAGAAACAAACTTTTATTCTCTGCTCTCAGAAACTTGTTCCTGGCAGGGATCAGTCTCCTCTTCCTCACATCTTCGTCCTTCTTTTGGATTCATGTTTTTTTTTATATGATCTTCTTTTTAAAGTCTTACATTGAAGAATATTTTTCTTTAGAATCCAATTTGATGTGATCATAGTTTCTTTCTCTCTTTCCTTTGCACGAGTGGGGCTTTGCTCTTGGGGGTGTCTGAAGTTTAGCTGAACACATCTGGGTGTCGTGAGGTGGTGAAGTTGGAGATGTATGACCCAGATGCATAGGCAGCAGTTTTAACGCGTTTATTGCAAGTAAAGAGGGGCTGGGAGGAGGGGTAGACATGCAGTCTGTAAAGTACCACACGACATATAGGGGACAACATCACGGCTTCAGCAGGATGATCTGACAACGGTTCACAGAGAGGACCTCTGTACTCCTCAGAGGATGTAACCCTCATTTACTGGAGGGAAAATGTGGGAATAAAAAGGACAAGAGGGATTAAATACCCAGAGGGATGATGAGACACAAGTGGAGACATCAGGGAGAGACTATTGGGACCAGGTGTCCCTCTTACCTCCCTTGTACTTCCTATCAGCATCCTCAAAGTAAATCTTACTTTTGTACAACTCTTTTTTTTTTTTTTTTTGCATTGAACCATCCTGCTATTCAGATTTTCTCTTTTCTGTTCTTAGTCTAGCTTTGACTTCCCTTAAGGAGTGAGTAAACTTTATTCTACATTTAAACATCATCACAGTGTCGGTCTGTGTCACAGCCTCAGAAAGCTTCTCCATGTTTAGTCCTGACTCTAGACACCAGCAGGAGGCCGGTCCCAGAGGTCCTCAGAGTTCTAGATGGTTCATGTTTAGTCCTGACTCTAGACACCAGCAGGAGGCCGGTCCCAGAGGTCCTCAGAGTTCTAGATGGTTCATGTTTAGTCCTGACTCTAGACACCAGCAGGAGGCCGGTCCCAGAGGTCCTCAGAGTTCTAGATGGTTCATGTTTAGTCCTGACTCTAGACACCAGCAGGAGGCCGGTCCCAGAGGTCCTCAGAGTTCTAGATGGTTCATAAGACACTTAAAGACAATCAGAGCAGCTTTAAAGTCAGGAAGCCAGTGCAGAGACCTGAGCTAAGGACTAATTTTTTGGTGTAGTGTAAAAAAGTACGGATCAGGGTTTTCCATCCGTATTCCCTCCATCTTTGAGAAACAGTACATTTCCACTGATGTTTCCACACTCGTGTCCACTCATCCGGGGTCAGAGTCACTCCTCCCTCTCGGTCCCAGGATGTCTTCACATAATCCATTGAATGGGAATCCTTCTTTAACAGAAACACATACAGAAGTGAGATGTGTTTATTGATTCCTTCTCCCTCATATGCATGTATGTATGCCGACCAAATCTGCATTAGTTCCACCAGTCATTCCTATTTTTTGGGTCAATGAAATGTCTTTGTTGTAGGTAACAGTAGAAATCCTGCTTTTCCAAGCTGTTTTTCTGTTTTAAATGTTTCTAAACTAATTACCGTCCCATCTTTGATCAGGCGACCGATGATCTACCCTTTAGCTGACCAAATTTTAAAATGTCAGTCCAATTTGTCGGGAGAAAAATCGGAATCACACACATACTATTTATATAATAACAAGTCTTTTTCAAGATTGAACTCTTTCAAGAGGTTTTTCCATATCAACAGTGAACCCCTCACACAGAGATTAGCAACATTATCTACTGTATGTATTTCTGGATGTTTCGATCCACCAGGACTGCTTGTATTAGAATGGAAAATGTATTTTTCTCAATATATTTCCACTGAGCTTCATAGTTCACATCACACCAGTTTGTCTTCTGGTGTCTACTGTCTTCATCTGAGCTGCCTGGAAGTAGTTTTATTAATGATGGCAGGCCCCGTCGTCCTTTATCTTTATGTAATTGTAAAGTTTTGAAACAAACTCTTGGTCTCTTGCCTTTTTTTTTAATACTTTAATAATCCCTCACGGGAAATTATTGTGCTGCATTTTCACCGCAGCAGGCTGCCACCTATGACGGCGCCAATGGTGGGAGAAACGAGGGGTTAGGGTCTTCTCCAAGGACCCTAGATGTGCACTCAGTGGGATTCGAATCTGCGAACTTTCGGTTTGCGGGCGAACGCTCTGCCCACTGAGCCACCATCTCCCCCTGACGCACGAATCATGAAATAATTCTGTCCCATTCATTAAATCGGTCTTGAGTATTTTGAATTGGTAGTGTCTGAAAACGGTAACGTAATCTCGGTAGGAAATTCATTTTGATGGAATTAATCTGTGAAAATAATGTGAAAAACGGAATTAAATTTTATTGCTTTGTCATTCATTATTTCCTGTTTAAATGGAATTTAAATAACGCCCAAATACTTTAAGGATTTTGTCTCCCTTTTCATTAGATCTGGAGCAACAAAGCCAGTTGGTGGGCTGTAGTTAGTGGTGAGAATTTGAGTTTTAGTCACATTAATTTTATACCAAAATATTTTCCCAAATTTATTGCATAAATGTTTTAGTTCAGGTTGAGAATTTGTAGGCTGTCTCAAATAAATCAATATGTCATCTGCATAACAAACAAGTTTATGTTCCTTTCCTTGAATATTTATTCCCTTGATGTTTCTCTTTTGTCTAATTGATTGCACCAGTGGTTCAATATGTAAGGTGAAAAGAAGTGGGGACTTTGTTTATTTCCTCTCTGCAGTGTAAAGCTGCTATAGGGGAACCCGTTAACTCTAACTCTGGCCGTTGGATTGGTATACAAGACCTTTACTGATTTGGGCTGCTTTTAAGCTGGTAACAGGCACCCAGTGCCCATCTCATCTCGTGAACACCCAGAGTCTGTTTAGTGCATTGTCTTCAGTGTCCTAACTGTGCATTGAGCTCTGCATGCTGATTGGCTGCACATACAGTAGACTAAAGGTGGCGACCTATCTTCACCAGGCATACTGGTGGCAGGGAAACGATTGTTCCCTTGTGCTTCAAAGTCATTTCCTCTTGTGGACCTACTTATGGTCGCCTAGCTTCTTCTCTTCGAAGAAAAAAAATGGTGGATGTTACTCTGTTTTTGAGAGAAAACATTAGACAGACAACATAGTGCCTCCGCTCATTTTATCCAGCAACTAGGTCAGGGATTGCCTTTCTGTCAGACTGTCAGTAACGCCGGGAAGGGGATCCTGGCACTGGGCACTCCGGGATCTCTTTTACCCCAACTTCGCTAGCCGGGCACAAGGGGTTGCTTTCAACAGTAGGAGGTGTCCTATTACTCCATTGGGAAGTTACCGCCTGCCTCGACCCCGGCAGGCCCCGGACATTAAGGTACAAACCTCTCACAACTTGCTTGCTTCATCGGGTGCATGAAGCTTCAATAAAATCGGCAGGCTAGTTGGTAAACGGAGCACCTCGTGTAGACTCCATTGTCTCTGGAGGCAGAAGGATGCCAAACAGCGAAGAAAAAATGTGCATCTCAATCAGAGAACAGAGATGACAACGTCCGTCCTCCATGTTTGTAGTTCTGTCTCTAACCATGCTGTACGGTTCGTGTTGGTAACAATTCCCCAGATAAAGAATTTAAAGACGGTGTTTAAAAAGTTTATACTGAAAAAGTTTGAATTTACTCTGTTTTCTGGACACTGCTGAGGTGCACTGCAAACGTCACGTCTGGTCCCCACCAGAAAGAAAAATATTGGGTAAATAAAAAACGTACTCGCCCACCCTGGAGCAAAAGAACCCCAATGCTGCGAGGTCAGACTGTTTCCATGGAGACAAAGAAACTGTTTAACGGATCAGGCTGAGAAAATTCAATAAGAAAAATACAATAAAACCTTTGTGAACTTATTTTGATTTTTAGCGAGAACTTCAATCCAAAAATAAAGTTTTAATTCATTAAATTTCTGCGACGGTTTGAACTTTGATTTTTTAAACAAAACAGAAAAGTATGAAAATGTTTACGTTTAAATTAGAAAAGTCGACTATGTTTCGTGACATGTTTTTAAAAAATAAAGTTAACCACATTATGTTGTTTTTAAAATGAAACTTTTGTGATTTACGAGTAAACAGATTAAATGTCTTCATAATTTTTCTGCTGAAATTTAAGAAACATAAATTTATTCATTTGCCAGTCGAAACAAAATAAAAAATAATCTTTTTATTTTTTGTGTGTAAAAGCTTTTTTTGCAGCTGGTATTTTATTTTTCATTTCCTGTTAAATTAGTATAAAAAACATGAAAATGATGTTTCTAGAAATGAATTAATGTCTGATAGAATATTAAAGAGGGTGCATGGAGTTCATCGTCACGGGACGGATTCCTGATGCCTAAAACAGAGAAAAGCCTGATGAACTGGCCCATTTTTCAAGGAACCGCTGATCAAAAATAAGGATGGAAGTCGCCAAACTGCAAAGCTGCCGAAGCTTTATCCAGCACGGCTGTAATTTCTCGTACCCAATCCCCAGTCCTGGCTGCAGCCGGGCCCGGAGGCTTCGTTACGGGGTCAGAGTGCAGGGATTATCTGGAGGGGGGGAAAAGTTAACAGGGAGAATAGTCTGTAACCCCCCACACCCGCCTCTCTTCTCACCAACGGCTTCCATCCGTAAACTTGTGCCAGCTGTTGCCTCACGCTAAACCCGGCTTAAGAGAAACAGACCTAAAGAGGCAGCTGTAGTGTGGGGTTATAGCACCACCATTTGCTCTGATCAACCACGAGTACTGCAGACTTCTTCTCTGGAACTTCGGCAAAAAAAACATACTCAAGTAAAATAATACTTTAGTCTGAAAATGTGTGAGTCTCAAAGTAGAAATGTTTCCTGGAACGGAGAGTTTTCTCAAAGCCGTGCGGCTAGTCGTGTGTTTTTATGGGACCCCTGACATGAGTGCGGTGAGACTGAGGCCACATCGAAACATCGATCGACATCAGTCCTGACCTCTGTCCCTCACAGGGATTCAGAGCTCCCGTGTTGGATATTTAAGCTTTTAGTGACTCCGACTTTTTCCACAATCTCAAAAGTCGGGCGGATAAATAAGCAGTGATGCGGATGGATGTTAAAAAAAAACCCAGGACCAACGAACAGAAAGCATGTGACAGTTTGGGGTGAGGAAAAGGCCTGTGGGACAGACACATCCCGGGTTCAGACAGGGGTTAGTATGGCAGGAGGAGGGTTGTGCCTCCACCCAGCCGCCCATCTCCCACATCACTCCTGAAACCATCACAGAAATCTGGAAGGGCATTTTTAAACTCTGACTGAACCCTGATCGGTGTTCCGCTGCCTTCAGGTCAAAAGGTTTTTAGGAGAACTTGAGTGCTTATCCAGAAACACGACGTGCTCCACTTTCAAAACAAGCCTTTTATTTTCCCCAAAAATCCACTGAAAAAAAGAGCGTTTCTGAAAACAGTCGTCCCTCAGAAACGCCACGAATCTGTGTTAAAAAAATGCTTTTAATTTATAAAAATAATTTCATGTAAAAGACGTGAACGTTGTTTATAATTAGATTAGATTCAAACGAGAAGCTCAACGGGTTAAAAAATTATAAATAATATTAATAAAACATATCAAATTAAAATAAACGAGTCCTTAGTTTAAAAAATTAATAAAAGACATAAAAAAACACTTTTATAAAAATTACATCAGTTATTTTGTTTAAACGACATAAATCTTATTAAATAATTTAAATTTAGTCAGAAACGCTTTTTAATAATAAATATAAAAACGTGAAGAAAACAAATTTCTGGTTAAAAAGTTAAATTATTTCACTTTTTCTGAATAAAAACCTTTAAAAATGAAACAAAAACTGCACAAAATGATCTTTTTTAAGAAATAAACTTTATGAACGAATTAAATCTAAATATTTTTTTTGTATTTTTACGTTTCATTTGTTTTATTCTAAGTTGTTTTTTTTCTAAAGAAGCAAAAAAAATTTAAAGAGAAAATTTATTTAAACTTTTTTTATAACAAAGTAAAATTTTGAAAATAGATCAAATTTAAAATTTTATTAATTTTTTTTTTACTATTTCAAAACATTTGAAACTTTTTAAAACTAAATAATTTTATATTTTAATTTTTATCCATTTCATCAAAAAATTCCGACAGAAAAAAAACCCTCAAGCATTTTTAAAAAGTATTTTTTTAATTATTCAAAAATCTAATACATTTAAACTTAATTGATTTCATATTTTAATTTAATTAATTTTACTCTTAAAGTATTTACTAAAAATTATTGAAATGAAACAGATTTTTCTTTATTATAAAAAAATTAATTCATCTGTAAAAAAAGAAACATTTTTTTCAAAATGTATCAAGTTTATTTTCTGAAATCAAGTTTTGTTTAAAAGCATAAAAAAAACAAAAATATATTTCACTGATTTTGGAGAAAAACATTTTGGAACAAATTGAATTGTTTGTCTTCACTTTTATTTAAAATATTATTTATAATTCAATACTTAAATTGTATTTATTTTGCTTTTATTTTCCTACTTTGAGGTATTTTGTATGATTTTAAAGATAAGAATGTTTTGTTTGACACGGGTCGTCGTCCACATGATGCACATGCGGTGATGCACTGGGGCGGTGGGGGCGGGGTGTGAGGGGAGGTGCGGGGGAGGTGTGGGGGGAGGTGCGGGGGCAGCAGAGTCGGACCGAGCCTTAGTAATCTCCCAAATATGGAACACGAGCTCCGTCCAATCACACGCCGACTCTGCCCAGCTCCCACAGATACAAGGCGAGTTCATCTCAAGTTCATCATGGCGGCCGGGTGGAGATGGACTAAATGTGACGGCGCCGCTGCAAACTTTACTTCACCGCTGAGTTTACACGGCTAGCAACCAGGGCACGGCTCGCTAGCACGAAAGGAAAAACCAGCCAACACGTACCTCACAGGTGTCAAACTTAGACGGTTCCTTACATCACTACACACCTCATTCAGATTATTCAGTCAATGTGAAGGTTTTGGTTTCATATTTTTAGTTGGTGTTGACGTAGAAACAGAAAAGTACGTTTCAGTAACCTGAGATTGAACCCAGTGAGGAAGAGGAAGGAAGGCTAGACTGTCCTGGTCATCGTGTGATCGCCTGATCCATCGGATTGTTCCTTTCTCTCTGTAGAAACAGTCTCACCATCACAGTTCATTCCCCCCACACTGAAATGGCTTTGCAGCTTTCTGGTTGTGACGTGTTGTGCTTGTAAAAAATAGGACAGCTAAGGAAGCTAACAAACTCAAACCAAATCCCATCGGCAGGGCAACCACTTCTTTACCCTCTGTTTTTGTTATGGATTCAAACTATCATTTTTAGGACTGGTTCCTAACTCCCATCCCCTCACTCCTATGACTTGGTCGACCTCCATGTTTAGCTACCAAGCTACAAACAGACCAAGATAGACGCTTTGATTAGACTCATGGCATCATTTGCTGAATGGCCGCTCTTTTCAGTGGGCTCTCAAAGGTTGGCCGATGCGTGTGATTCCCTAGATGGGACCAGCCAGGTCAGTGAACCCTCCCTCTTTCAATCGCTCAGAACTGCAGAAAACATATCTACGGACAAATGTTGGTGTGGTTCTCAGGACGCTCTCCCACTCTGAAGGCCAGAGCTCCTCCACCAGACACCAATGTACCCACTCCACAATGATGCCCACCTGATGACAGCAACCGTCATGTCCCATACGGATACCATCCTCCATCTGAGGAGTACAGTAGTGTGGGAGGAGAGGAGGGTACTGATGTGTCTCTATTTTCTTAAGTAGGGGTCCAACTCTTTGGTCTCATGGTGTTGTGTCGTGATGCCAGCATTTAATTTTTTCTCAGTATAAACTGTTATTTTTTTGTGCAGACAAACACCACTTAAAGCTCCATGTGAATTTCTCGTTAAATAAACAGACTTAGTCATGTTCGTTACTCAGAAAAAAATCAAAGTAAATATACAACGAAAGTTATTTTATTGTCTAAATAGATTTGAGTTTTAAGCTGAAAGCCTTATTTCTTTGTATCAAATTGAAACAAAAGCAGGTTGAGCTGTATCAGGATTTGTTTCATGTATCAAGATTCTGTCGACTCGTCAGATACGTATCGATACGCAGCTGTTTAATTGACTTACAGGCTAAAAAACTGTGGTTGAGCTTTTCAGATTCGAAACACCGCCATGTTTAAACAGAGCAACCAGACCATGGGAACTAGTTTCAGAAACTTAGCACACAGTTTTCTCCAAACCACCGCTGTTTATTTTTATCCTGCAAACCCGAACCTCGCAGTGAAAGCTCTCACTGGTAGAAAAACTGACGTTTATCCCTCTCCCTTACATTCCCACTGTTTCTCTTGATTTATGAGACTCTAAAGAGAGAAGACTGAATGTGATGCTTTAAATGTTTGGTAAATGAGTTTTAAATAACAGCCTTTATGAGAAACTCTAACTAATCCTGTTTCCCAGAACAATGTTTTTATTGGCAAAAACAATTACAAAGATATTTTTTAGTTTCTTGAAACTTTGCTGAAACTTTTCAGTCAGGATTAACTCGCCAACCCGACTCCACTCGTCACAAACACGACAGTCTCGGCTCTGGATATGGAGATAATTCAGCCCCCGACTCATTCAACACGACGTGCTTCGGTGGTTAAACTCAATACAGCTCAATCAGGCCTCTGTGTGATATTTCAGTAATGATCTGGGTCAGAGCCATTGTCTCTGGTCCTCTAATCAGATCTGTATCAAGGTGCCGTCCCTCTCTACGCAGCACCAAGCTGTTATGTAGGTTAGCTCCACAAAGCGCTTTAATCCAAGAGGAAATAAATAAATAAAAGTGTTTAGTGCGAGGTGAGTGCTCGGTCAGGCTGTCTGCACGGCCTCGTCGTGTCCCATCCGACGGCGCCATCACTGTGCCATTTAACCAAAGACGGGGCGCCAATGGCTGACCTCACACGGACGCCCTTTAAACACTGTCACTGCATGGAAATTATTAAAAGTAAAACTGGTTTCCAGCTGGTTTTGAGTCGCAGGAAAGTAAATTAATTTTTTGCAGATTTACCCTCTTCGTTATTGTAAAAGAGACGAATATTTTTCTGGTTAAAGGTTCATTTATTCATTTTCATTAATTTTTTTATGGCGTTTTTATGCAGACTGAGTTCATAAAGTGCTTCATGATTTAAATCCAGTTTAACTGGATGGAAAAATACAAAGAAAATAATAACATTCAAATAAAAAGCTTCGTAAAGAAAAGAACCTTAATTTAACCTTAAAAAACATCTGCAAACAAAACGCAGAGTTTTTTATAAAGTTTTAGAGCAAAGAATCGTTTAAACTTAATAAAAGATTTATTTTTCTAAATAAAGAAGAACAGGGTGTTTCAGACCACCTCATCGCTCCAAACGAGTCCCACAAACAAAGACGCTCCTTTAAAAAAAAATAAAAATATTTGTTTGTGAGTTTCATGTTTTCTGTTCTTTTTAAGTAAATTTATAAAATATTTACTTCTTTTTTAAACTAAAGCAAACAAATTAACAAAAATACCAAATTAAAAAAGTTTTTTTCTTAATTTAAACTTAAAATCCCTTCATTAATTTATTTTGAAGAATTCTGTGATTAAATATTAAACCACATCAGAAAAAAAATGGAAGAAGAAACGAGCCGTGACAAAAATAAACAACGCAGGTTTTTACGACTTTACAAACTAATTATTTTTACACTCACGTACCGTTTTTTTTACTATATTTATCTCTAAATAAAAAACAAATTTTTACTGTATCGCACCACAGCAGGCAGCCATGACGACGCCTACGGTGGGAGTAACTAGGGGTCAGGTGTCTTCTCCAGGGACACCTGGGTATGGGCTCAGTGGGAATCCAACCGGCTGCTACTGGTTCATGAGAAATGGTGGGTTTTTTTACATTAAACGTGCCGAAAAAAAAATAGCTGAAAATGTTTTTTATAATCAATTTTTTTTATTCTTTTTATATAAAAATATATAAAAAAGTATCAAATATTTATCAAACTTGTTCACTTTGTTGTATTTTTTGATCATGTTAGAAAATATAAACAATATGATGCTGTTGATGAAAAAAAAAAATTTATTGTGATAAAATAAAAAGTTTTAGAAAATGTATAATTTAATAAAAAACCTCACATTAACATTGATTATGAATGTAATTTATTTTTTTAAAAAAAAGTAGTGAATAGAAAAGTAAATAAATAGTAAATAAATCTGATCTCAAGAGAAATGAAAGATGTGTTTATGTTGTTATTTTTAATAATTGTTTTTGTTTGTTGTTTTCTTGTTTTCTTTGATTGATTTTTTTGTTTTTGATTGTTTTCTTGTTTAAAAATTGGTGAATTGTTTTTTTTTTTCAAAGTTGTTTCAACTTTACAATTGATATTAATTTTTTTTCCTCAACAAATTACAATTGAAATAAAACAATAGAAATAAAATTCTACAATTGACAAACAAATCAACTTAAAAGTAAATCAAACACTGAATTCCAGAGTTCTTTTAATGTGCCTTAAAGTGCTTCACATGGAGGAAGAAAGCAGAAACAGACCTTTTTAATTTTGTTTTTTTGTTTAACCAAGTTTAATTTTAATGTTTCTTGATCTGAATGAAAAATACTTTGGTTTAGATTTTAAACCAATGTTTAAATAAGACTTTTACTAAAGCTAACAAGTGAGGTTGGGTAGATAACGAATTCTATCATCTTCCGTTTATCAGGGGCCGGGTCGCCGGGGGTAACAGCCCCAGACGGAAAACCCATGCTTCTCTCACCCCGGCTGCATCCTCCAGCTCACCCAGGAGGATCCTGAGGTGTTCCCTGTCCAGCTGTGAGACATAGTCTCTCCAGCAGGTCCGAACCTGCCTGTGGGTCTTCTCCCGGTGGGACAGAATACCTCACCAGCGGGGGAGGCATCCTAACCAGATGTCTGAACCCCTCAACCTGGCTCCTCTCAACCTGGCTCCTCTCAACCTGGCTCCTCTCAACCTGGAAGAGCAACGCATAATGAGATAATGAATAAATACAACTATATGGATACTAGATAAATAATTATAATAATAAGTTTTAGAGAGCGGATATCAGATAAAATAACTAAGAACTTAGGTGAAAACTTGTGAGCAGGTGACCCTGATTCCAGGGTAAGGGCTAAGGTTAGCACATCTTTTCGCCCTCGTTGTTGTTTTGAAATTACTTTTTCGGAGGATAGATTTTAAATAAAAAAAAGTAAGAAAATATACCGCAAACAGGGTTGTCAGGTTTGTATTTTTTAAAATCCATCCTCAGAGGTGGGTAGTAACGTGGTACATTTACTGAGTAACTTTTTGAATAAAATGTACTTTTATGAGTATTTTTAATAGTTAGTAGTTTTACCTTTACTTGAGTAAATTTATTAGTAAATAAAGCTACTACTTACTCCGTTACTTTAGGTAAAAGTTGACCCGTTACTTTTCTTGACTTTCCCATGTTTTTCAGTACAATAACTTGAGTACTTCCTGTTGTGGATGACTGTTGACAACATTCCTCCAATCAAATGTAGTTATCACGGTCACATGACTCCATCTGACCTATCAGACGTATCTATGCCCGGTCTTACAAGTAAACAAAAACTTAGCTCAAAAAAATTATTTTGGAAAACAAGTTACTGCTGAAGCAGGTGAAAATGGTGAAAATGGAGGAAGCATATGTCTCTCTTGATCAAGAGGACATGGCAGAAGACAGTGAAGTTGGTAAGCATCCCTGGGCTCGTATGAAAGCATGTTTAGTTTGTGCAAAACACAAAAAAAAAAACAGCTACGTGATGCGATGTCTGCTGTGAGCTCCAAAGAAAACGGACATTTCTGTTTACAAAAACTCCAACCTGAGAAAACATGTTGCATTAAGTTTAATCTAATAAAGTTATTAGTAATGACTCATTAACCTACGGAGCAGTCAAAATTAATTCAATCGTTTTTTTTATCTGAGCTGCATCCAGGAGTGTATCCCTGAAAGCCGGTTATGTGACACACCTGGGTAAGTTTAAGGGTACGTTAGTTAATAACATCAACTATTAGTACCAAAAACGCAGGTAACGTCCAGGTTATGTAAGTAACCATGGCAACTTCCCCTCTCAACATAACCTTAAGAAATAAACACACACTGAAAATATAAAGACCCATATAATGGATCCCCGAATCCATGATCCACAATGAAATCTGAAGGTTGGAAATAACGGCCAACATTCTTCAGAGAGGCGGACTTGGAGGTGTTAAATCTGGTTTATGAAGAATTCAAGACTGTTTTCATTAAAAAAAAAAAAAAAAAAACATAAATACAGCAATTAAATAGATTTTAGATTTGAATAAAAATGTTATAAAATGCATTTAAATGATTAAGTTTAGACAGATTTGAAATAGTTTAACTTTTATTTTTATCTTGTTTTATTTTCTGAGTATTGATTTTTATTCCTTTAAAAATATCAACGTTAATTTTTAAAGATTTTTTTGATTAATTTGAAGTTGACCTTTCTTTGACTCTTTAAATCAGGATCCGTCTGAATAAACGTAATCAGTCGGGTTTTATTTAAGATGGAAACGGAAGGTTTGAAGGTTCCGGTTCTTCGCCTCCAAAAATCCACCTGGAAGTCATTCATTAAACCGACTGAAAGCTGCTTTAAAAAAATAAAAAATAATAAAAAGTTATAATAAGTTCGTTTTTATCACAACTTTCTGATGATTTAAAAAAAACTGAATGTTTTATAAATAAAGCTGATTTTAATTTGTATGATTAGAACACACACTTTAATAATTCTACAAAACCACAGTTTACTAAACATAGACACACACACATGCACACAGACACACACACTCACACACACACACATACACACACACACACATACACATGTTGAAAAATGCCAAAGATGTCCTGTTTTCTCTTAAAGTTCAGATCCTGAAGGTCTGTTTTCATTCAAATGTCCTGAATTTTTATGAAAACAAGTTCACACACAAACAAATACACAAACACTCTCTCACACACACACACATACACAAACAAACATACAAGTACACTCCCACACACACACACACACACACACACACACCAACATGTGAAAATGAAGATAAAACCTTCGTCCTCATTTTTCTGACGCTCCTGATATTTAAGGTGTTTTTATACGAATGTCGTCGTCCATCAAAAGTAAAAGTTCAAACACACACACACACACTCTCATACACCTACAGTTTCTCACACACACACACACACACACACACACACACACACACACACACACACACACACACACACACACACACACACACACACACTCTCATACACCTACAGTCATACACACACACACACACACACACACACACACACACACACTCTCATACACCTACAGTCATACACACACACACAAAGACACACACAAAGACACACACACACACACAAAGACACACACAAAGACACACACACACCACACAGAAACAGACCAGAAATGCTTTTGTTGCCATGCTTAATGAAGAGGATCACAGAGTGGGACCTTGTTGTGTTACTGATGTTATAAAGTGTTCATAAATCCAACAGCAGACATTCTGGTCCGAATGGACCGGAGTCTCCTGCCCAAGGGGAGTCTCTCAGAGACACACACACACACACACACACACACACACACATTTATTCCGTTTCTCACGACTGATTTTATATTTTTATTTCTTTTTGTGACTCTAAAAACATTTAAAATATTAAATTAAATTTCTTTACAATTTAAAAACAAATAAAAAGTTCTAAATTATTTTATAATCAACATAAAAAATATTTAAAGTTTTCTTCAGATTTTCACTTAAAGTTCATTAAGAGAATTTTTTTTGTCATTTTGATCCATAAAAATAAATTTCAATTGTATTGAATTAAAATAGTCATTTTTTTAATTATAAAATGCAAAACAAAGAAAGGTTTTTGTAAACTTTTTAATATAAATTTTTATGCATCTGTAATTAATTTAAAAGTTAAACAAGTCAAAATAAATCATGGTTTTTTTTTAGAATTTTTTTATTTATTTATTTGCATTTAAATTAAAAAAACATATTATTTATAAACTTATAATAAAAATGTGCCAGAATTTGCTAAATTTTTATTTTCCATCTTTCGTCTTAAAATCACATCATTAAAAAAATTTTAATTAACACAGAAATAAATTAAAACAGTTTATTTACATTCTTAAAACAATAAAAACACTAAAATATAAGAAAATGAATGACGAAAAGAAACAAAACAATAAAAATTTACTGTTGATGATTTTTTTATGATTCAATTAAACACTTTTTAAAGTTTTTTATTTACAAAATAAATTTGATTTGAAAACAAACTGGTCTGATTTTTTTAAAAATAAGTTTATTTTTTTTACAAACAGACACTGCTTTAAAAAACAACTGGAGTTTTTTTTTTTTCAGACCAGACGTTAAAACCAATCAAATATTCAGACAAACGTCATAAAGTTTTTTTTGAGTCGTTAACTTGTTTTTTAATTCAGTAAACAGTGACTCTGCAGCCCGCGGACTCACATCGTTTTTATAAAATCACCACGGCGTCCTGATGTTGGCCCACAGCGTTGGCCTACATACCCACACATCAACCTTTTACATTCCCACTGAACCAGAACGCTGCGGCCGTCTGAAAACAGGAAATCACATAGGTACGCCTCCGTTTGCCTGATGATAATTGAGCTCTCGTGTCACGGATCCGCTTTTCTCGTCTTCACAGAAACACACGGACGGCTGATTGGAGCTAAATATGAAACCACTACAACGTCCGAGAAATTAATGTGAGCTGTTCTGTGATGGTTTCCTGGTAAACGTTGGGTTGACCTGGTTTAATGGAATCATTTAGTTATTAGATAAACTGAATGGATTCTAAACAAACATTTTATCATCGAGTCCGTTTAATCTGAATGATCTTCAGTTTAATTTAAGTGGAAATCTTTGATTGAACCAGATAAATCCACGTTGAGACGTTCCAGTATGACCTGAATGAAACTCCTGCATGTTTACTGGTTTAACCTAAAAACCCACAAACAAACAGCAGATAAATTCACTCTAAATAATTTAATCCCATTTACTGCTGAGTTTGTTTCAACAACTACGTCACAATCAATAAATGATAAGCCAGGTATTCGTCACGATGTTCAACATTCAGAAAAGCTGCTGCGCCGAGTTCCAGCTTACAAACAAACTAAAACATCAGCCCGAGGAAAGACGCAAAGTTCCAGAGAAAGTAGGTCAAGCGGTTTTAATGGGACTGAACTTTTGACCCGGCTGGAGTGACTACCCTCCTTATGAACCAGCTTTGTACGGTCAGAGTCACGCCGGCGCAGAGACGCTCTTAAACATTCTGATTGAGATTAAAAATCAAACCTATATTTGACTTGATTCCTCTGAGCAGCAGAACCAGATCTTTTATTTCTTTTTTATTTCTACATGTCTGAACCGCTTCTGACCTCGTTTCTGTTCAAAGTTCTAATAACGGGCCAAATGGCTTCCCCGCACACGGGGAACAAGATGGCGGGCGGCGTACGGTACCTCGCTGTGCTCCTGCAGCTGTTCGTGCCGCCATGTTGTTTCTACACTGATTCAAAGCAAACTCCAGAGTTCTGCTTCATGTTTGCGTCCCTGCGCCCCAGCTGTGTGCCCCTTTCCTCCATCCTGTCTCTTTGCCTTCGCTGCAGCGGGGCTCATGATATCACATTGCACAGCTAGTCCCGGCCAAATGTGAATTTTATACTCTAGTGAACACAGGCTTTACACTTTCATTAGCTCACATTCTCCTCAGCAGTGCAAATACCATGTCGCTGGCCGGGGAGGGAGGGCGATGTCTCACGCCTGAGCGGACAGAGGAGGGCGGGGAAAGAGAGCTTCCGGAAAGCAGAGTTACTGGATGCTGAATGGCAGCCATCCTGAACCACAAGCTGGACATGAAATGTTTGGAACGGGAATAAAACAACGTGTTTCTGAGCGACTGGACAGAAGTAACTATTCATTTTTAGACCCAATAATTGCTCTCATTTACACAGAACTTGTTTGAAGTAGACGTAGAGTTAACCCTCTACGGGCTAACCCAGCGATGCACTGCACAGTTTAATCTGTGAGCAGGAGAACGGTGTGAGGGTCGACCTCACTGTGATCCTAATGATTTATCAGAACACACACAGGAGGAGATTAGCTCATTGTGTTTGGTTCTTCTGTTGGATGGACAAAGATGGATTAGAGGGGGCTCATCTCTACAGCCATATGGTGGAACTGATGTGACACCGGGGCTAAGAACGAAAAGATAACAAGAGGAACAGTCTGGATAACAAACAAACAAATCAAAGGACACAGACTGACCGACTTGGGGATGAAGATGTAGAACGAAAATAAATGTACGCCTAAGAGTAAAAAACAAAATACCACCAAAGAATCCGTCTCACAGAAAGACTGCAAACACACTGCAGTCCGAAAACGATTGAACTCCTATAAACTTTAGTGTCCTCCATGTGCTCGTGTTATTCTTTATTGCCTGGAATTTAAATCACATCGGTCCATCGATAACTGCTTGAATGTTTCTGTGAGTATGGTTCAGGAGGAAGGATTGTCTCCGTGCCAGACTCGGTCCTCCAGAGGCCTCATTTACAAAGAACTGTGGAGATCTTTGTCTGAGTCTGTTTCCTTCAGCACGACGACGTTGCTTAGTTCACGCAAACTTGAGATTTATCAAAACCATCGTGACTGTTCTTTCACAACAAGAACTTCATGAATCACACCTGTGACAGATCGCAGGAATGAGCCAACTTGATCTCCATCCCGCCCCAATCACGCCTCGAGAAGTCCAAATATGATACTGCAAATAATATGATGCATACACAGCCGTGGCGACGTCACCCACAAGCAAATGGGAGGCGGTCACCATGGCAACTCTTAGAAGAACAGATTGATCTGTCGCTGAATTAAAACAAAAATTATTCTGAACTTATTTTTTCATTTTGTCTTCAGAACTGCTTATCCCTTATCAGGTCGCGGGTTATGCCGGAGCTTTCCCTGGCTGTTTTCAGGTGAGAGGCAGGATACATCCCAAACAGGTCTCCAGTCCGTCGTGGGGCCACACACACAGACAACCATACACACACACAGACAACCATACACACACACACACTCATTCCTAGCAGCCAATCAAATTAACATGTATGTTTTTGGAGGAAACCAGAGAAAACCCACACATACACAGGGAGAACATGCAAACTCCACACAGAAAGACCAGTGTTTCAAGCCTTGCCCCACTCTGGGACTCAAACCTCCGACCTCATTGTGAGGCCTCTGTGGGAAAAACAATTAAGTAGCTGCACCAGGAATCCACATCAACCACTGGAAGCGGTCCAAGTAACTCCGAGCTTGATGTTTCCCTGAGATTCTTTCTACGTGTAACGTGTGAAACATCACGAAGCAGCGGCTGCACGACAGCGCACATTTCAAAATGAGTTCAAACATAGTGATTAACAATCTGCATAAATCTTAATGAATCTTTTCTGGCTACATACTGGCACAGTGATTGGCACAGTGGCCTTACAGCAGGAACGTTTGTGTGGATGTAAGCAGAAACATGTTCCATAAATAGGGCCTCTTGTTCTTTATAAAGCTCAGACTCTGTCCTCAAGCTCTTCATGGACCTTGTTTTTGCAGGTTTACAGGTAACATTATTCAGAACGACCTGTATCATAATAACATGAACATAAACCCTTTCCAGCAGGATTTTAAACCAAGCGTTACGCCATCGGACCATGCCACCAAACCCAGAGTTTTCCATCAAATGACTGAATATTGTGTAATAAAATGTAAGCTTGAGTCCAAACGCTTTTTGTCATTAAGTGGAAAAGGAATAATTTGCCAGCCAGATGGACGTTAAATCCTAATTTAACTAAAGACAATATTAAATTGTGTTTTTGGCAGTGAAACTAATTTTTTCTCCTCGTTAGTCCATCGTGTATGAATGTGAAAGACGGCAGTGAGCAGATGGGCTTTCCATATGGAAGCGTGTGTGAAACGACCAAGTTGACAAGTCAATGTATAAATGGTTAATAGATTACTGGATAAGTGAGATGTATTTATCGTTTACCAGCCCGATGAGGCCCTCCATGCTGGACAGTGTGTCTTCTTCTCCTTTCGGCATCTCCCTTCACGTGGCACCACATCAAGTCAGTTTCTTCCATCTAACCCTATCTCCTGCATCCTCTTCAGTCACACCAACTATCTTCATGTCTTCCTTCACTGTATCCATGAACCTCCTCTTTGGTCTTCCTCTAGTCCTCTTTCCTGGTGGTTCCAAACCCAGCATCCTTCTTCTGATGTACTCTCTCTCTCTCCTCTGCACATGTCCAAACCATCTCAGTCTGACCTCTCTGACTTTAAAACCTCTAACATGTGCTGTTCCTCTGATCCTGTCCATCCTGGTCACTCCCAGAGAGATCCTCAGCATCTTCATCTCTGCTACAAACATCTCTGCTTCCTGTCTTTTCCTCAGTGACACTGTCTCTAGACCAATCAGCATGTCCGCTCTCACCACACTGTCTCTAGACCAATCAGCATGGCCGCTCTCACCACACTGTCTCTAGACCAATCAGCATGGCCGCTCTCACCACACTGTCTCTAGACCAATCAGCATGGCCGCTCTCACCACACTGTCTCTAGACCAATCAGCATGGCCGCTCTCACCACACTGTCTCTAGACCAATCAGCATGGCGGGTCTCACCACGGTCTTGTACACTTTCCCTTTCATTAGATCTGAAAGTCTTCTATCACACATCACACCATTCCAGCCTGACTGCACACGCTTCTTCACCTCTTTTCCACACTCTCCATTGCTCTGGACTGTTGTTCCTAGATACTTAAAATCTTCCACCTTCTTTATCTCTTCTCCCTGTAACCTCACTTTTCCATTTGGATCCCTCTCATTCACACACACGTACTCTGTTTTACTCTGACTAATCTTCATTCCTCTTCTTTCTAGTGCAAACCTCCACCTCTCCAGCTTTTCCTCCACCTCTTCTCTCCTCTCACTACAGATCACAATGTCATCTGCAAACATTATTGTCCATGGGGATTCCTGTCTGACCTCGTCTGTCAGCCTGTCCATCACCATAGCAAACAGCAAAGGACTCAGAGCAGATCCCTGGTGCAGTCCCACCCCCACACTGAACTCCTCTGTCTCACCTACAGCACACCTCACCACTGTCTTACAGCCCTCATGCATGCCCTGAACCACTCTAACATACTTCTCTGTCACACCAGACTTCCTCATACAATACCATAGTTCTTCTCTAGGTACCCTGTCATACGCTTTCTCAAGATCTACAAAGACACAGTGCAGCTCCCTCTGACCTTCTCTGTACTTCTCTGTCAGCATCCTCAAGGCAAATACTGCATCTGTAGTGCTCTTTTTAGGCATAAAACCATACTGCTGCTCACAAATTCTTATTTCAGACCTTAGCCTACCTTCAACAACTTTTTCCCATAACTTCATCGTATGACTGATCAGTTTTATTCCTCTGTAGTTACCACAACTCTGCACATCTCCCTTGTTCTTAAAAACAGGAACCAGCACACTTCTTCTCCATTCATCAGGCATCTTCTCACTTTCTAATATCCTGTTAAACAGCCCAGTCAGAAACTCTACTGCCACCTCACCTAAACAATTCCATACTTCTATAAGGATATCATCAGGACCCAGAGCCTTTCCACTCTTCATCCTCTTCCGTGCCCTCTTTATTTCTACCTTACTGATCTTAGCCACTTTCCGTTCCACTATGTTTACGTCTTCTACTCTTTGTTCTCTTTCATTTTCTTCATTCATCAACTCTTCAAAGTACTCTTTCCATCTTCCCATCACATTACTGGTATCTGTCAAAAGACATCCATTCCTGTCTTTAATCACCCTAACTTGCTGCACATCCTTCCCATCTTTGTCTCTCTGTCCTGCCAACCTGTACAGGTCCATCTCTCCCTCCTTGTTGTTCAGCCTAGCGTATAGGTCATCATAGGCTACTTGTGTTGCCTTTGCCACCTCTACTTTAACCTTATGCTGTATATCCCTGTACACTTCCCTATTCTCCTCAGTCCTCTCAGTGTCCCACTTCTTCTTAGCCAGCCTCTTTCTTTTGATCCAATCCTGCACCTCCTCATTCCACCACCACGTCTCTCTATCTATCTTTCTTCCAGATGACACACCAAGTACTCTCTTGTCTGTCTCCCTGATCACATTAGCTGTAGTTGTCCAGTCATCTGGAAGCTTCTCCTGTCCACCAAGAGCCTGTCTCAACTCCTTTATAAAATTCGAGCAGGACTGTGTGTAAGGTGTGTTTCAGTCATGTCCACTTCATGCTGGACAGTATGTAAGGTGTGTTTTCCGGTCTGATTGACTCTTCTGCTACAGTTATCTAACACATGAGAGATCAAAGGGCAGAACTCTTCACTTTCGTTTGACAGTTTGAGAAAAAAAATCAAGACTCTTTGTTTTCCAGGGTTAAAAAACGTAGATGGGACCAGATCAAGGATACTGATTCCAGGTGCGTTCGTTACATTTGGAAGCTTTCGTTTGTTGTGAAACAAACCCCTTTTTAGTTTGAAACCCAACATATTGTCAGAGATGAGTAAAAGGTCAGGACAGACTGTACAAACTGTTTGAGTCTTCTGGGAGAGAAAAAGTGAGACAAGAAGTCAATAAGGTTTCTGTAGAGGAACACCGACAGACGTTTGGAGGTTTTCTCTCTTTACTGGTGAAAAATACTTCACAACTAACATCTAAGATAAAAAGTCGGGTGCGATTAAATCAATCGATAAAAAAACTGTTGCCAATTGGCGCTGATGGATTTCTGTCCAGAAATCCCTCTCAGATTTATGAAACTCGCGAGAATGTACCACGATGTGGCAACAGACACTGCAGGCCACAGCCCGAGCTGTGGCATGGATGAAGAAAGCAGAAACAGACATCTTAATAAGTACGTTTTGTCATTGTGTTGCATGATTTGCTTGTTAGAGCACATAAGTTTAGATTTCTTTAGTTCCACCGTCTGAACTGGCTTATCTCTACTAGCTTTGCAGGCAATGTCGGTAAATGTAAAACTTTTGGGCTGCGGTCGTGTTTATATGAGCATTTTAACAGATTAAAAGTTTGAGGGGATAAATTAAAAACTTATAGACATAATACTTTAAGACAAAATAGAGAAATCAGTTTATTGTGTGATGTTATAACTTTGGTTTATTACATGATTATAATAACAGAATCCAGGAGCAGCTCTGGACCAGTGGTCAGACGAATGATGGTGGACGTGGCACAGATTATCTTTAGCTTAGCTTAGTTTAGGGGCTCCAGCAAAGAGGGGTGAGTCCCATCCCTGTGCATTGAGTCAACCAGATGAACCAAGTTTCTTCAGTGCTGGTGATCATGATCCAGCTGTTCTGTCCCTGCTTGGGGATGCCGACCTAGAGCCTGTCAAGAGCTTTGTGTACCTGGGGTCCATAGTGACTGAAAATAGAGACCTGAATCCAGAGATCAACCAAAGAAGAGCCCTGGCAGCCTCAGCCCTTCAGTCCCTCTGGAAACAACTCTGACGACATTCATCCACCTCCCGCAAGACGGTGCTCAGGATCTATAACTCCACTGTAGTCTCTATCCTCCTCTACGGCTGGGAGACGTGGCCCCTGAACAAGACTCTGGTGGCTAGAATTAACAGCTTCAACAGTAGGGCTCTCCGAACCATTAAAAACATCAGGTAGCGACCCCAGCGGTGGTCCCTAACCAGGCACTCAGACCCCGTATGTCCCGGTCCAAGGCATCTTGCCTGGCTGCACAACGCCTCACTCGCTGGTTCAGCCCCGTCCTCCGCCTGCCTCCCGACCATCCTACGGGAGCAATCCTTCAAAGAACACGTAGAAGACCTGGAATGACTTTCTGCAGCTCTGCTGTTTACTGATGATGCAACACAAGCAGATGGAGGAAATCTGAAGTTAAAGGGGTTTATTTTCCGCTCACAATCCTTTTCATCGATTGGTTGTCACGTCAAAGAACAAACGAGAAACACTCTGCAGAAACAAATCACCACTTTTTGAGCAAAGTCGTAAAAAAATCTGCAACGTCTCAGTCTTCCGTACATGTTGTAGGAGTGAAACTGTCCACTTCCAGGGAACTCAGTGCTTCTGCCAGCTGGACAGGTTGATTAATTCCAGGCTGATTGTAGATGTGTCCTTGGGAAAGACACTGAACCCCATTTAGCCTCCCAATGTGTCTATCAAGGAACAAATGGAGGTAATAATGAGGAAAAGAAACAGTTAATAATGGAAAAGAGCTGTGTGTGTGTGTGTGTGTGTGTGTGTGTGTGTGTGTGTGTGTGTGTGTGTGTGTGTGTGTGTGTGTGTGTTCCTTGCACACGTGTGTGTGATACCAGAAAATAGTGATGTAAGCGTGATCTATTACACATATCCATTATGTCTGACAGTTATTTTATGCAGAAGGATTTTTAATTGATTTAATCTAATCTCCAGCAGCGTTGATCGTTCATGATGCCCTGGAATGAAAATAAAGAGTCGGCAGCATTTCTAAATATTTAATAAAACCACAGTTTAATCGTGTGTTGCTTCATTTAAAATCTGACGCTGCGCCAAAACTGTCCCAAATCTGTTCTTCTCCAAATAATTCTGGGCTGTCGATGTTTATAATTAGTAGTCCTTTACACTAGAGTTCCACAGTCACAGCAGAAGAGCCAAATATCAGCTTGGCTTCTCCTGATTGATGAAACAGACAATCTAATCCATGCCCTGCACGGTGGTCAGTGACTCAGCGCCATGCAGACATGAGTATCGGAGCAACCGTTGGACTCTGAGACCCTTTGTCAGTAACTCAGCAGGCTGTACAAGACTAACGGCAAATGTGAACAAAATGCATCAGTGTGATCTCAAATACTTAGATCTACCCCCACTGATGCTCTCTGTGGGCTGTGGATCCCGTCCAATACAAAGCAGTCATCAGCCAAGTCCTCCACATGGACCAGGTCCAGTAGGACATGGACTAACTCCTCCACATGACATCTAGCTTTGCTGATTGGAGAAGATTAATGCGGTGAAGCGTTAGACTTGGGGCAGCCTGTCCAATCAGATGGTTTTATTACCACAGAGAAATATTGCAGATGTTGAGAGCGGCTACAGATAGTTTGATGTTTTGCGGTGAAAGTGAAAGAGAGATGGTTTTCTAACTGATCCACAGCCAGAGCAGCGCGGTAACTCCCACCTCTTCTTCAGTTCAACTCAAATAAACCTTTCATCATCAGCTATCTGTCTCACTGTGAAACAATACGAACATTCATTCATCTTCCTCACCTCAGAGGGAGCCAGGTGTGAGCCAGATCAGACACTCAGGGATTACACTCAGGGTTCAGAATTAGACCTCATGGTCAGACTTCTTGTTTATGGTTAGGGTAATGTTCGGCTTACCCCAACCATACACAGTGAAGTTTGGGGTGTGGTTTCCTTATTTAGCATCAGGAGTTAATTCAGTATTTAGAGATATTTAGGTTCCTGTTTTTATTCAGAAATTCAACTAGAAGTCCATCAGCCAAGAAACTACCACTAGTTTTTGGAGTTCCTTCTCCCATGCAGGTTGGTCTTGACTGGCCAAAGGCTATGGTAGTAAAACCCAGACAGAAAATCTGGTACTGAGACCCGTAGGTAATTGGTTGAGCTGTGCGGTGCTTTCTGGCTCCTCCTGCAGCGGAGCTGACACCACCTGTATCGGCTAGCCTTTCCGTCGGACTCTGTCAGTAGAGAGAGGGATCCTGGCACTGGGCACACCAGAATCTCCATACCACTGGGGGAGGTCATCCGAGCAGTTACCAGTTATTATACCAGAGCCGGGTGCTATGGGTTGCTCTTGATGGTAGGAGGAGTCCTATGACTCCATTGGGAAGTTACCGCCTGCCTCAACCCAGGCAGACCCCAGGCAGACCCCAGGCAGACCCCAGGCAGCCCCGGGCAACGAGGTACTTGCTCATTGTTTGCTTATTATTGCTGCTTCATCTGGTGCATGAAGTTTAGATAAAATCAAGTGACGAGTTGTTAAACTGAGCACCTCGTGTTGACTCCATTGTCTTCAGAGACAGAAAGATGCCAAAAACAACAGCAAGGTCAGAGGTCACTGTGTATTTGCTATGGTACATTTATTAATCAATGTCGATCAATTGGTGTTCTATGTGTGATAAAATGCCAGGAACCACCAGGATGTTGGGTTATGGTAGTCATTGTTGGCATTGGCATAGGTAGCTCAGGTGTAAAGGTGTGGAAGTGGTCTCTGTGATACAAACATGTTCAGAAACATGAGGCAGCAGTAGTTCAGATTAAAACCAGAGGTGTGAAAAGACTTTGCAGGTAGTTTTGGAAGTCTTTATTTTCTACAAAAAACTCGTCTGATGTTGAATCACAAAGAGTCCAATTTTCTGTGAAGGTGCACAAGAGCAGTTGAGGATTGTGAACACACAAATGTGTCATGATCCGCCAACTTCAGGAACATTTCCCTCCAAATCTCACTCTTCCTCCTAATTCAGTCCACCTTGTTGTGTCCACCTGTGTCTCATCTTCCCTCTGGTAACTTAACCCTCCAGGTCCATCACTCTGAGGTCAGATGATCTGCTGTTCTGCTTTCCTGCTGCAGCCATGATGGTGTCACTCCACGTCCTCTTCCAGGCTGCACATTCCCACTCCTCTTCCCTTTACCTGTGTGGCAAGAGGGCTAGGGAATGCCTCTGTTAAGAAAATCACATCAACGCCACCTTGGGACTTGCACCCAAGGATTCCTAAAATTTCATAGGTTCGAACATTCACTAGAGTCTGAGACAAGGTTCCACAAGATAAAATTTATTTAAAAACAAAGGGAATGCGCAACTCCACATAATCTGGAAACACAAAAGAAGACAGATAAAATAAATTAACGCTTACTAGTGGGGATTATTTCGATGGGGGGGGATCCCCGGCACACGTGGAGAAAACACAGCACAGCAAAACACACGTGAATTGAATACATGCAACATGCAAAGAACACAAGGGGGATCCACCCAGTAAAACCACAACCCCACTGGAACGTTTTCAACTAAAAGTCAAACTGGTTAAAACGGTTAAAATACACAAAAGAAAGAAAACTTATTAAAACAGGTTAAAACAGTTTTAAGATGAATAAAAAAAACATTTCTATCGCTACTCTTAAAAGAGCAGCTGTAAAGCAAAGCAGCAGCACGTCCACCTGCGTCCTGCAGCGCCGAGCCCCTTAATTCAGTCCTGTACAAACTTCTGAAAGGCAGCTTGGACGTCTCAATTTTGTCAGTGGGTCGGTCGTATTTTACGGCCACCCTTTTACAGAAACCATGCCACGACAGTTTTACTTTTCCTCCCGGAAGTCGTGCATCTAAGGGTGTGCCGGAAGTCCGCCCTTAAATAGTATCCTCCTATCAGTGGATTGGCCAGCTGCTCCCAAGCAATAATGTCCTATTGCCACACCTGCAATAAACTGGTTCAAACTGGCTTTGCTTCTGGGTCCTACACCTCCACCTTCACCACCTCGTGACACAAATTGCACGGAATCATTTGTGCACAGCCTTGCCCTGACCCAACCATCCAGTACCAACATATTTTGGTTCAGAGACACTTACCATAACACCTAGCGTGTAAAGTTTAATTCTGTAGCATCAGCTGATCTGCAGCTCGAGGCTGCCCGCTCTGACATAAAATATTTTCCATTCGTTCTTTTGCAAACGACAACAGGTCTGTTTTGGTAAGAAAGTCTTCTAGAGTAAGATCTCACATGTTTTACTGCACACGTGCTGAAAGAACGCAGGCTGTTTGTCCATCGGTCAGTAGAAAGCTGGAAGGACCTGCTGAGTCGCTGCCTGATTTAAAATTACTACCAAACGAGAACAAATTTCTGGCATATTTGAAGCTTTTCTTCAGAGAACGTTTTCATCATCTGTTTCTAATCATGTTTTACATGGAGGTGAGTTACATCATCTGATGCTCGTTACCGGCCTGCAGGAAACACACACACACATCAGACATGTACAAACATACACAACATGCTGTGTGTGAGTGTGTTTGACCAGGTGTCGTATCGGGTTTCTTTTGGGTTATTTTGTGTATTTAAGAGCCTAAAAGGAACATTTTTTTAAAACTTTACCCACGTGTTTATCGTTTATTTAATGGATGTGTGTGTTTATGTTTAAATAAACGAGGTAATGATGATGAGGGTCACACACCTCGGTAAAACGATCCCACTCTGAACAATAAAAAACACATTTTACTCATTCTGAGATTCTTTTTTTACTTTAAAAATATGTTCATAAAAACTTGTGAAACAAGAATAACTGGATGGAAACGTAAAAAAAAAAAAGACTCATTTAGGATAAATGAGTAACCTTGACATGTGGGCCCTGAAAACATTGTCAGTTCATCTATGGTTGGTACTGATGCCCCAACCCAACAGGCAGCACTTTAAAGATCTCTCCTTTTACAATTAAACTGAGTTATTTAAGAGTTTTTAAATGTTCAGAACATTTTCATATCAGTTGAAGAGTTTCTCACCGCCGTCCTTCAGCAACCTCACTGACTCACGATCAAATCCAGAATCATATTCAAAACTCTCGTTCGTGCACACCTCGCACCACCCTACCTGTCAGACCTCCTGTAGATTACCACCTCCTCTCACTCCCTCAGGTATTTTTCTTCTAACCATCTCACTGTTCCTCCTGCCTGTCTGAGCACGATGGGGGCGGGGAGCCTTCAGCAGCTCCCCACCTCGTCTCTGGAACATCCAGAAGGAACACTGACTCTCTTTAAATCCAGAAACCAAACTCAATTGTTTAAATCCTTCTCTCTTTGAGCCCCGTCACTTCTTCCCACCCTGAAGCAGCGCTGACACCAGCTGTATCTACTTCCCTTTCTGTCGGACTCTGTCAATAACGTCGAGAGGGGGGTCCTGGCACTGGGAACTCCAGGATCTCCATAGAGCGGGAAGTCGCCCCAGCTTCGCTGTCTTGATGATACTGAGAAACTTTGGGCAGTTTGGTCGGAATCCCTTTTGTGGTTTTGAAGATTTTGCATCACAAGAATTTGTGACCAAGACCTTTGGTTGCATGGCCCTGAAAACTTGAACCAGGGGTCCCCAACAGGGTGCTCGCATGCATCAAGTCACCCACAAGGGGTGGGTTTGGGAAAGGGATGGCTCAATGGATAGGGCAACCAACCTGTAACTGGGGGGTCACCAGTTCGATCCCTCGCCCAAAATCCACACCAGAGTTTTCTTGAGCAAAACACTGAACCCCTATTTGCTCCTGATGATGGTGGTATGCACCTTGAACGGCAGCTCCCATCGTCAGGAATGAGTGTGTGTGTGTGTGTGTGTGTGTGTGTGTGTGTGTGTGTGTGTGTGTGTGTGTGTGTGTGTGTGTGTGTGTGTGTGAATGGGTGAATGTGAGCTACACTGTAAAGCGCTTTGTGTACCAGTAGATAAAAAAGACCTTTGAAAGTAGAGTCCATTCACCATTCACAAGATCCACAAAAGTTAACTGCTTCAAAAAGAATCACAGGATTGTGTCTGAAAGATATTTTTATTTTGTTGTATTTCTTTTTTCAAAAACATGGGAGAAAAAAAAAGAAAACGTATCACTTTAACAAAAAAAAGAAGGAGGAATATTTTTTACACAATGAAATAAACCTGTGTCTCATTTACGAGGCGAGTGTAACGACGTCGAAGCGGCACAATGTGGACAAACACTGTATCAGGTGTCACCGTGGTAACTACTCACCGGGATTCAAACTACAGACAGAAAAATTCTGTGAGATAAAAAAAGTGAAAAAAATCCCAAAAACAACTGAAGAAACAGGTTTTCTGATCAAAACGAACCATTGATGATGATTCTCACCAATAAAGAAACCAGACGTCGTCATGGCAACATGGCAAAGCTGAATGAAAGTACAGAAACGCTATGTTTATTTTAAGTGTTTATAGCCGTTAAAAGTTATATTTTCATAGAAATGCAGTTTGTTTGATCTATCGTTCACAACATGTATTTGTACGTGTTTTTTCAGAATAAAAAATGGGCCATTTTTCCCTTGAAATGAAGTGATGTAATAAAAATAATATTTTTTATTTACATAGTGTTTTTATGAACCCTGAAAGACGCTCACACAATAAAAACATAACAACAACAAAATATAAAACTGCAGTTAGAATTACAGCAAAATCATCTGAAAATTTAATAATTCCAGAGGTTATTATTTGTCCACTTGGAGGAGTTTAAGTATCTCAGGGTCTTGTTCACGAGTGGGGGAAGGATGGAGCGGGAGATCGACAGGCGGATCGGTGCGGCATCAGCAATAACTAGGACGCTGCATCGGTCCGTCGTGGTAAAGAGAGAGCTGAGCCGAAAAGCAAAGCTCTCGATTTACAAGTCGATCTACGTTCCAACCCTCACCATGGTAACCAGGATCTACATTCTAACCCTCACCATGGTAACCAGGATCTACGTTCCTACCCTCACCATGGTAACCAGGATCTATGTTCCTACCCTCACCATGGTAACCAGGATCTATGTTCCTACCCTCACCATGGTAACCAGGATCTACGTTGCTACCCTCACCATGGTAACCAGGATCTACGTTCCTACCCTCACCATGGTAACCAGGATCTACGTTGCTACCCTCACCATGGTAACCAGGATCTACGTTCCTACCCTCACCATGGTAACCAGGATCTATGTTCCTACCCTCACCATGGTAACCAGGATCTACGTTCCTACCCTCACCATGGTAACCAGGATCTACGTTCCTACCCTCACCATGGTAACCAGGATCTACGTTGCTACCCTCACCATGGTAACCAGGATCTACGTTCCTACCCTCACCATGGTAACCAGGATCTACGTTCCTACCCTCACCATGGTAACCAGGATCTACGTTCCTACCCTCACCATGGTAACCAGGATCTACGTTCCTACCCTCACCATGGTAACCAGGATCTACGTTGCTACCCTCACCATGGTAACCAGGATCTACGTTCCTACCCTATCAGCTGTGGGTGGTGACCGAAAGAATGAGATCGTGGGTACAAGCGGCCAAAATGAGCTTCCTCCGCAGGGTGGCTGGGCTCTCACTCAGAGATCGGGTGAGGAGCTCTGCCATCCGGGAGGAGCTCGAGGTCAAGAGGAGCCAGATGGGGTGGTTCAAGCATCTGGTCAGGATGCCCCCGAGCGCCTCGCGGGCGAGGTGTTTTGGGCACGTTCCACCGGGAGGAGACCAAGGGGCAGGACCCGGACCCGCTGGAGACTATGTCTCACAGCTGGCCGGGGAACGACTTGGGATCCTTCCAGGTGAGCTGGAGGATGTAGCCGTGGTGAGAGAGGCCTGGGCTACCCGTTTGAGGCTGTTGCCCCCGCGACCCGACCCTGGAACAAGCGGAAGATGACGGAACGAAACGGAACAGAGGGTATTATTTGTTTCTCACTTTGTTGTCATTGTTGATAATTATTGTGAGGAATAATTAACATGATCAGTGTCATTAATCATAATTAATAATGTATATTAAAAAAAAAAAAACGGAGCAAATCTGTTACTTCAGTAGAGCCTCTTCCTATGATCCAGTTTCCATGAAGTAGGTCTCAGAATCAAAAAGCTTGGTGAGCCCTGAACTGGTCAGCACATCTATAGCTGGTACTTATAATTTGTGAGCAGTTTGGTTAGAATCCCATCTCTGGTGTCCAAAAGGACACACGTTACACACACACGAACACGGTGAATGCTTCATATTCCTCCAGATTCTCTGTTGAAGGTCTAAAAGTTGTATTTTTAACAGATGAAACTGCAGTGTGTGTTTTTGCAACAGGAGGGTGTGAGAAGAAATGGAAATAGTTTGTGTCAGCGTTCCCCCTGAGAGATGAAAGTAAATGCTGGATGTGTCTGAAACTATTAGGGTAGGAGGGCTGTTTGACCTAACCTACTGCCCCCTCCTCTGGCACACACACACAGTGCCCCCTCCTCTGGCAAACACACACATACTGACTCACCGACATTTTCACTAGAGAGAATGAACTTTCATGAAGCTGTTTGAAAGTCAAATAAACCACATTAAATCATAAACGGGTTCGTTGGATGAATCTTAAATAAACGACCCTCTGTGAAAACCATGACATCTCCATTCTGTTCTGTCTTCTTATCTGGGGCAGGGTCGCCGGGCAACAACCTCAGACACGAAACCCAGGCTTCTCTCACTCCAGCTGCATCTTCCAGCTCACCCGGAAGGATGCCGAGGTGTTCCCTGTCCAGCTGTGAGACATAGTCTCTCCGGGGGGTCAAGGGCCTCTCTCTGGGTCTCCTCCAGGTGGGACAGAACACCTCACCAGCAAGCGAGGAATCCTAAGATGCCCGAGCCACTCCATCTGGCTTCTCTTGACCTGTTGGAGCAATGACTCTACTCCGAGCTCCTTCTGGATAGAACAGCTCCTGCCTCTATCTCTGAGAGAGAGCCCAGCCACCCTGCAGAGGAAGTATATGTCGGCCAGTTGTATCCGCAATAGTTGTTTTTTCAGTCAGCACCCACAGCTGGTTGCCATGGTGAGGGTAGGAATGTAGATCCTGGTTACCATGGTGAGGGTAGGAACGTAGATCCTGGTTACCATGGTGAGGGTAGGAATGTAGATCCTGGTTACCATGGTGATGGTAAGAACGTAGATCCTGGTTACCATGGTGAGAGTAGGAACGTAGATTCCGGTTACCATGGTGAGGGTAGGAACGTAGATCCTGGTTACCATGGTGAGGGTAGAAACGTCGGTCCTGGTTACCATGGTGAGGGTAGGAATGTAGATCCTGGTTACCATGGTGAGGGTAGGAACGTAGATCCTGGTTACCATGGTGAAGGTAGGAACGTAGATCCTGGTTACCATGGTGAGGGTAGGAACATAGATCCTGGTTACCATGGTGAGGGTAGGAATGTAGATCCTGGTTACCATGGTGAGGGTAGGAACGTAGATCCTGGTTACCATGGTGAAGGTAGGAACGTAGATCCTGGTTACCATGGTGAGGGTAGGAACATAGATCCTGGTTACCATGGTGAGGGTAGGAACGTAGATCCTGGTTACCATGGTGAGGGTTGGAACGTAGATCCTGGTTACCATGGTGAGGGTAGGAACGTAGATCCTGGTTACCATGGTGAGGGTAGGACCGTAGATCCTGGTTACCATGGTGAGGGTAGGAATGTACATTGACAGGTAAATTCAACAGCTCTTTCTTCTCCACGATGAACCGATGCCGTGCCCTACCGTAATTTCACGGCTATAAGGCTCATATAAAAGTCTTAGATTTTTCTTCAAAATGAGCGGTGCGCCTTTTCATGTGGTGCGCCTTGTGTGTGAGAAAAGGCGGACCTAAAAGAAAACGCGGTGCCCGCGAGGCAGACCTGAAAGAAAAGGCATGAGAACGTTAAAGAGTGAAGTGTGAGCGGCGTGGGAGCGATGGATGACCGAAGGAGACCACAGTTTCACGAAGGGTGGAAGGCAGCGCCGGGCGAGTTACGCTACAGTTTGCCAATGGATTGTAGATGCTTGGACTAACGTGTCTGCTGGTACTGTTATCCGAGCTTTCTCAAAAGCTGGTATCCTTTCTGAGGAGCCGCACAGTACAGACAGTGACTTTGACAGCGAGGAGCGAAGTGGACCTGCTCTGAAACAGAGGATGAGGACTTTGATGGATTTGAATAAAGACTATTACCGGTAATGTGTTTGTTTAGTATCGTTACTACTTAAATAAAACACAACCAAACTCAGTTTTGCTCCCGATCTATTTTTTAATACACACATTTTCATGCTTGTGTGTGTGTTGTTGTAAGGCGGTGTGTGACTGAGACTGCGCCTTTTTGTACGGTGCGCCTAATGGTCGTGAAATTACGGTAATTACACTGCAATCATACACAAAATGAGTTTCCTCCGCCAGGTGGCTGGACAGGGAACACCTCGGGATCCGCCCGGGTGAGCGGGCCAACTTGGCCCCAGATAAGCGGAAGACAACGGAACAGAAAGTTTGTCTTTGTGTGTTTGAACTTTATCTCTGGTTTAAACTTCTGTTTGTTTCCGGTTGGTCGTGATGCTGAATGTTGTAACTACAGATCATCTCTTCACTTTTATCCCCCTCGTTTTCTTCTTTTCCACTTCTTTCCTTCTCAAGGTCTCCTCAGTATTCCCTGTCAGGTCCAGAAAAACAGCCACAGGAAACACAGACATTTAAGATGTGAGGCATTAAAAATGAATAAATAAGACGTGTCAAGGTAGAGGAAATCTCTCCAAGAATACCTGACATGCAGATGCCCGCTCTGCCTGTCACTACTGTACGCCGGGCAGGGCACCGAGGAAAAGAAAGAAAG
>LR738549.1:780000-787500 GCA_902685375.1 Neostethus bicornis
TATGGATTTAATTAATCAGAAGAAATATATATATTTTACATGTAAATCTAATAAAATAAAAAGGTACTTGATTAAAATGTTTGAGGTTTTCTGATTTTTAGCAACCATTTGTTGTTGATTTTATATTTTTGTTTTTTTATTTTCACAACTGTTATTTTTTATTTACGACCTAATTGGTTTGATTTTGGTCATTATTTTATTGAATTAACTCACCTGTAAAAAGTTCTTTGTTCTTTAAAATGGAGAACGCTGGGTTTCGTATCCTGACTGTTAGTTTTTTTACAACCTTTAATCACTTGTTCCCTCGTTAATTTTCTCTAAAACCTTTGGTTTTCAGAAGTTTCTATAAATAAAAAGTTTAGTACGTTTGAAAAAAAACTTTTTTTTTTCTTCTAATTTAATCACGACTCGTTCAACAAATAAAAGTCTGACATGATAAATTTTCTGGAGCTGAAACTTAAAAAAAAAATTCAAAGATTCAAAACTTTCTGTATTAGTGTGTTATGACCGTGTGTGTGTGTGTGTGTGTGTGTGTGTGTGTGTGTGTGTGTGTGTGTGTGTGTGTGTGTGAGCATGCTGAGCACTGCAGGAGCCGATGGGAATCCGTCCCACTGCTGAAATAACTTCACATTAAAGAGTTTTGGGGTCACTGGCTGTCAGTCCTCATTCATCATCTCACATGTGAGACCACCAGGAGCAGTTAGAGCGGGGCGAGCCGGGCGAGGGGGGTGTGTGGGGTGTGTGGGGTGTGTTGGGGGCATCCAGTCATGTGACTCTGAACAGCGAGGCCGTCCTGTGACCCTGCACGCTGACCTACAGGTGTTTAGTGAGTTTTTTTCTGACCTGCAGACGACTTATGGAAGATTGAAACACTCACATCAGAATCTACTTTATTGATCCCACACATGGTAAATTTGTGTGTCACAGCAACAACTTCCTATCTGCTAAGTGAGTCGTTGTAGAGCCCCATCACGTACGGAAAGAAAGACCTCCGGTAACGAGATGTTCTCGAGCGGAGCTGTCTGAGCCTCTTGGAGAAGGAGCTCCGCTGTTCGTCCAGGAGTGGGTAGAGAGGATGGTCATGGTTGTTCATGATGGATAAAAGTTTAAACATATAAACATGTTTTTACATTTTAGGCCTTGTGACCTTGGCCTGTGGTGACATGACCTTAAAAACATTCAGTTTATCTACAGCTGGTACTGAGTAACTGTTAACTGTGAGCAATTTCATTTAAACTTTTGTTTGGGAGAAAGTACGTCTGTAAGATTTTGTGACCCTTGGCTTTTATGACCGTGACCTTTGGTGAGATGACCCTGAAAACTTAATCAGTTCATCTACAGTCGGTTCGTAGAAACTGTGGATGGTTTCATTAAAATCCGGCCAGTAGTTTGAGAGACATACTGTAACTGCTCACTACAGCGTTACAGACGTATGGACAACCCAAGCAGTTGCAAGGAGTGGATCAGAAGCAGGACTCAATTCCACTTCAAAGCAAGTTGAAAATGTTTATTGAGGGAATGGAGGAGGCCGGTTAGCAGGCTGCAGGCTGGAGAGGGAGAAAAGAGTAATAACGGGACGGCAGGACCAGACTTGGTGCCAGAGCAGGAAGCAGGAAGCTGGATCCGAAGGAGCTCAGAGAGGACATGGTGATGGCGAAGCACGGCTTCAGACTCCTGGAGGAGAGACTCGAGTGAAAACCAGAGCAAAGACTTGGGAGGTTCCAGACTGAGCTTCTTCCTCCATCAGAGCTTCTCTTCCTCCTCCTTAGGAGAGAGTTCTGTTTCAGATTCCTGATGGAGCCTCTGTGTTCCTGTCCTGTGATTGGTCAGACTGAGGAGGTCTCTGTGTTCCTGTCCTGTGATTGGTCAGACTGAGGAGGTCTCTGTGTTCCTGTCCTGTGATTGGTCAGACTAAGGAGGTCTCTGTGTTCCTGTCCTGTGATTGGTCAGACTGAGGAGGTCTCTGTGTTCCTGTCCTGTGATTGGTCAGACTGAGGAGGTCTCTGTGTTCCTGTCCTGGGTGTGGTCAGACTGAGGAGGTCTCTGAGTTCCTGTCCTGGGTGTGGCCAGACTGAGGAGGCCTCTGTGTTCCTGTCCTGTGATTGGTCAGACTGAGGAGGTCTCTGTGTTCCTGTCCTGTGATTGGTCAGACTGAGGAGGCCTCTGTGTTCCTGTCCTGTGATTGGACAGACTGAGGAGGTCTCTGTGTTCCTGTCCTGGGATTGGTCAGACTGAGGAGGTCTCTGTGTTCCTGTCCTGGGTGTGGTCCGACTGAGGAGGTCTCTGTGTTCCTGTCCTGGGTGTGGTCAGACTGAGGAGGTCTCTGTGTTCCTGTCCTGTGATTGGTCAGACTAAGGAGGTCTCTGTGTTCCTGTCTTGTGATTGGTCAGACTGAGGAGGTCTCTGTGTTCCTGTCCTGTGATTGGTCAGACTGAGGAGGTCTCTGTGTTCCTGTCCTGTGATTGGTCAGACTGAGGAGGTCTCTGTGTTCCTGTCCTGTGATTGGTCAGACTGAGGAGGTCTCTGTGTTCCTGTCCTGGGTGTGGTCAGACTGAGGAGGTCTCTGTGTTCCTGTCCTGGGTGTGGCCAGACTGAGGAGGCCTCTGTGTTCCTGTCCTGTGATTGGTCAGACTGAGGAGGTCTCTGTGTTCCTGTCCTGTGATTGGTCAGACTGAGGAGGTCTCTGTGTTCCTGTCCTGTGATTGGTCAGACTGAGGAGGTCTCTGTGTTCCTGTCCTGTGATTGGTCAGACTGAGGAGGTCTCTGTGTTCCTGTCCTGTGATTGGTCAGACTGAGGAGGTCTCTGTGTTCCTGTCCTGGGCGTGGTCACACTGAGGAGGTCTCTGTGTTCCTGTCCTGTGATTGGTCAGACTGAGGAGGTCTCTGAGTTCCTGTCCTGGGTGTGGCCAGACTGAGGAGGCCTCTGTGTTCCTGTCCTGTGATTGGTCAGACTGAGGAGGTCTCTGTTTTCCTGTCCTGGGTGTGGTCAGACTGAGGAGGTCTCTGTGTTCCTGTCCTGGGTGTGGTCAGACTGAGGAGGTCTCTGTGTTCCTGTCCTGTGATTGGTCAGACTGAGGAGGTCTCTGTGTTCCTGTCCTGTGATTGGTCAGACTGAGGAGGTCTCTGTGTTCCTGTCCTGGGATTGGTCAGACTGAGGAGGTCTCTGTGTTCCTGTCCTGTGATTGGTCAGACTGAGGAGGTCTCTGTGTTCCTGTCCTGTGATTGGTCAGACTGAGGAGGTCTCTGTGTTCCTGTCCTGGGTGTGGTCAGACTGAGGAGGTCTCTGTGTTCCTGTCCTGTGATTGGTCAGACTGAGGAGGTCTCTGTGTTCCTGTCCTGTAATTGGTCAGACTGAGGAGGTCTCTGTGTTCCTGTCCTGTGATTGGTCAGACTGAGGAGGTCTCTGTGTTCCTGTCCTGTGATTGGTCAGACTGAGGAGGTCTCTGTGTTCCTGTCCTGTGATTGGTCAGACTGAGGAGGTCTCTGTGTTCCTGTCCTGGGATTGGTCAGACTGAGGAGGTCTCTGTGTTCCTGTCCTGGGCGTGGTCACACTGAGGAGGTCTCTGTGTTCCTGTCCTGTGATTGGTCAGACTGAGGAGGTCTCTGAGTTCCTGTCCTGGGTGTGGCCAGACTGAGGAGGCCTCTGTGTTCCTGTCCTGTGATTGGTCAGACTGAGGAGGTCTCTGTTTTCCTGTCCTGGGTGTGGTCAGACTGAGGAGGTCTCTGTGTTCCTGTCCTGGGTGTGGTCAGACTGAGGAGGTCTCTGTGTTCCTGTCCTGTGATTGGTCAGACTGAGGAGGTCTCTGTGTTCCTGTCCTGTGATTGGTCAGACTGAGGAGGTCTCTGTGTTCCTGTCCTGGGATTGGTCAGACTGAGGAGGTCTCTGTGTTCCTGTCCTGTGATTGGTCAGACTGAGGAGGTCTCTGTGTTCCTGTCCTGTGATTGGTCAGACTGAGGAGGTCTCTGTGTTCCTGTCCTGGGTGTGGTCAGACTGAGGAGGTCTCTGTGTTCCTGTCCTGTGATTGGTCAGACTGAGGAGGTCTCTGTGTTCCTGTCCTGTAATTGGTCAGACTGAGGAGGTCTCTGTGTTCCTGTCCTGTGATTGGTCAGACTGAGGAGGTCTCTGTGTTCCTGTCCTGTGATTGGTCAGACTGAGGAGGTCTCTGTGTTCCTGTCCTGTGATTGGTCAGACTGAGGAGGTCTCTGTGTTCCTGTCCTGTGATTGGTCAGACTGAGGAGGTCTCTGTGTTCCTGTCCTGGGTGTGGTCAGACTGAGGAGGTCTCTGTGTTCCTGTCCTGTGATTGGTCAGACTGAGGAGGTCTCTGTGTTCCTGTCCTGTAATTGGTCAGACTGAGGAGGTCTCTGTGTTCCTGTCCTGTGATTGGTCAGACTGACGAGGTCTCTGTGTTCCTGTCCTGTGATTGGTCAGACTGAGGAGGTCTCTGTGTTCCTGTCCTGTGATTGGTCAGACTGAGGAGGCCTCTGTCTTCCTGTCCTGTGATTGGTCAGACTGAGGAGGTCTCTGTTTTCCTGTCCTGGGCGTGGTCAGACTGAGGAGGTCTCTGTGTTCCTGTCCTGTGATTGGTCAGACTGAGGAGGCCTCTGTGTTCCTGTCATGTGATTGGACAGACTGAGGAGGTCTCTGTGTTCCTGTCCTGGGATTGGTCAGACTGAGGAGGTCTCTGTGTTCCTGTCCTGGGTGTGGTCAGACTGAGGAGGTCTCTGTGTTCCTGTCCTGTGATTGGTCAGACTGAGGAGGTCTCTGTGTTCCTGTCCTGTGATTGGTCAGACTGAGGAGGTCTCTGTGTTCCTGTCTTGTGATTGGTCAGACTGAGGAGGTCTCTGTGTTCCTGTCTTGTGATTGGTCAGACTGAGGAGGTCTCTGTGTTCCTGTCCTGTGATTGGTCAGACTGAGGAGGTCTCTGTGTTCCTGTCCTGTGATTGGTCAGACTGAGGAGGTCTCTGCGTTCCTGTCCTGTGATTGGTCAGACTGAGGAGGTCTCTGTGTTCCTATCCTGTGATTGGTCAGACTGAGGAGGCCACGCCTCCCGTTTCCATCAGGATGAAGAACATCTACTGATTTCTTCAGAATAAGATCATATTTAATTAACAGTCTGCTCGTCCCGGGGGAGGGATCTCTCCTTCTTGTGGATCCACATTAGGTTTCTTCTTTTTTTCCAATGTTGGTTTTTTGGAGTTTTTCCTCACCGTGAAGGAGGATCTAAGGGCAGGAATGTTATGAAATAGTTTGGCTAGCTTTGGTTTAGTTTGAATTTTAACTGTGTCTTTTTTTTATACGTTTTTGTTCTTTGTTTTTGTACTTTTTTTTTTTTTTGTCAGTCCACATAATAAAACCCGTTGAGACCGTTCCTGTGTAATTTTGGGCTAAAGAAATAAAACTGAATTGTTGACAAAAACTAGTAAAAGAGAAACGAGTCAGAAGTGAGAATCCAACTCAAGCAGCTAACGAGGAAACACAAACTCTTCCTCTTGTTTTAAATAATGCATGAAAACCGAGCAGAACCTCAGCTGAAAATAAAGAAAAAAAAAAAACCCATAAAACTCTGTGGGAAAAAAAAATGAATGTGTTTCCATAAAAACAAAGAAAAGGTCACAATTATATTTCATTCTGTCCCACTTTCTCTGTTTTTACATTTAGATGTTTTACACATGTAAATGTTTCTCTGAGACTCAGTGGATCAGACAGAAAACCACAGTCAGCAGAGTGGGTACTAAACCAAGCAGAGCCGGGGTGACCCTGCTCTTAGAGCCTCCTTCTCAAGGCAAGACAAGTTTATTTGTAGCAAAATTCATACAAAATGTAATTCAAAGTTCTTCACAAGAAGGAAAAAAAAAGAATGCATTAAAATTCTAACCCTATTCTAACCAGAATGACCATTCTAAAAGAATGACCAACACGTCATTCTTTTGAATTAAACTTTTTTTCTGCTCGACAATTTAAAACACAGGCTTCTATTTTTTTTTAAACAATTTTTAACAATTTTTTAAAACATAGAATCAAAAAGTTTAAAAAATGAATAAATAAAATCATTAAAACAAATTTTAAAAAGTAATTAATCAAAAGCACAGTTAAACAGAAGTGTTTTCAGCCTAGATTTAAACATGGTCACAGTAGAGGCCGGCTGGAGGCCGGTCCCAGAGGTCCTCAGAGTTCTAGATGGTCCATGTTTAGTCCTGACTCTCGACACCAGCTGGAGGCCGGTCCCAGAGGTCCTCAGAGTTCTAGATGGTTCATGTTTAGTCCTGACTCTAGACACCAGCAGGAGGCCGGTCCCAGAGGTCCTCAGAGTTCTAGATGGTTCATGTTTACTCCTGACTCTAGACACCAGCAGGAGGCCGGTCCCAGAGGTCCTCAGAGTTCTAGATGGTCCATGTTTAGTCCTGACTCTCGACACCAGCTGGAGGCCGGTCCCAGAGGTCCTCAGAGTTCTAGATGGTTCATGTTTAGTCCTGACTCTAGACACCAGCAGGAGGCCGGTCCCAGAGGTCCTCAGAGTTCTAGATGGTCTATGTTTAGTCCTGACTCTAGACACCAGCAGGAGGCCGGTCCCAGAGGTCCTCAGAGTTCTAGATGGTTCATGTTTAGTCCTGACTCTAGACACCAGCAGGAGGCCGGTCCCAGAGGTCCTCAGAGTTCTAGATGGTTCATGTTTAGTCCTGACTCTAGACACCAGCAGGAGGTCGGTCCCAGAGGTCCTCAGAGTTCTAGATGGTTCATGTTTAGTCCTGACTCTAGACACCAGCAGGAGGCCGGTCCCAGAGGTCCTCAGAGTTCTAGATGGTCCATGTTTAGTCCTGACTCTAGACACCAGCAGGAGGTCGGTCCCAGAGGTCCTCAGAGTTCTAGATGGTTCATGTTTAGTCCTGACTCTAGACACCAGCAGGAGGCCGGTCCCAGAGGTCCTCAGAGTTCTAGATGGTTCATAAGGTACTAACATATCACAGATGTACTTTGGTTGTAGACCATGGAGAGACTTTAAAGTCTATTCTCTGAGCCACAGGAATCCAGTGCAGAGACTTTAGCACAGGACTAATCTGATTATATTTGGGAGCGAGGAAAAACTCTTAAAAAAACAGAGGGTAAATTTTCATTTTTAAAAAGGTCGGCCTTAAAGTGTGAAAGTTAAAATTTGGGTGTATAAATGGTGTTCCACATGATTGATCATAACAATGTAAGCGTGTGGTACTTATGAATCCCAAACCTGACCTGGAGGCGTGTCCGTACCGTGTAAAAATACACAAAAACCAAAAGCAGCAAAGTAACAAAAATAAAAGTGTAAATTAAAGTAAGAGTCTATGCAACAAAAAATGAAACAAAAAATGAAACTAACCAGAACATGTTTTATAGGCTGGACGGTGGCACCGCAGCAAGAAGGTCAATGGTTTGAGTCCAAGAGAGGGGGCGGGGCTTGAATCACTGACCTTTCTGTGTGGAGTTTGCATGTTCTCCCTGTGTATGTGTAGGTTTTCGCTGGCTT